>QLPD01004008.1:0-16683 GCA_003314085.1 Hymenopellis raphanipes
CGGATTAAACGACGTGAACTGGGGCTGCATCGCGGTAAACTGAGGCTGCAATTGCTGCGTAAACTGTGGCTGCAATCCCACAGTATACGGAGTCGGATCTGACAATGTCGGGAAGGGATTGTTGTTGAATTGGTTCGGGGGAGCACTATCATAGAACTATGAGAAAAAAAGCCAAAGAATAGCCAAATAACAACGTACAGTTGGTTTTGGTCGTCAAAGAGCGCCGCGGCGTTTGAATCCTCAACAGCACTCTTACGCTTTTCCTCCTCCTCTCGGCTCAGACGAAGTGCCTCCTGCAAATCCCGTTCCTCTGCCGTCTGTTGATCCTTTGCAAGGGAACGCTTGCTCTCCTCGATAGCCTTTCGCAAGTCATCTTCATCCTTGTTAGATCTCCGACCCGTTCCGGTCCTCCGCTGCATATTCTCGTCCTCGTCGGTAGGATCGGTCTCGTCAGACTCGCCCGCACCTCCACGAATCATGCGGTCTCGCATTGACGCCCGAGCACGGCGCTCCTGCCTTAACCGACCCTCGTCAACCAGGAGACTAGTGATGTCTTTTGCCTTCTGGCGGACATTGGCGCCCTGGTCTTTTCCCTCCTCATCGATATACTGGAACTCCTTAAGAGTTTTGATGATGTAAACATTATCGCGAAAGTAGATGACCACATTTTCAGAGCCTTGATGGAGACAATAGTCCAAAACGGTGAGGCTCTACGGAGATATGAGGCCAGCATGCCAGAAAATGGAATGAACACCGCAGACCTTGAAGACATGACGCCAGTTCTTGCCCTTATCATTAAGGCGCTTGTCAAGCATCTCCATAATTTCAACAAAGTCGCCTCTGCAAAGTAAGAGGGTCAATGCTGTCCTAGTCGTCGTCGAGGCGCACGCTTACTGGTTGTATGTGAGCTGTGCGATCTCGTTCATCTGTGTACCGCTGGGCCCCCACGGATCGTTGGACGTGGCATCCCGGACCTTGGACTGAGTATCCGAATAGCCCTTGGTATAATTCTTTGTTACACGGATGACTGATTTTCCCACAGATTTCATCTTAACGGGAAGAGGAGGAGGAGCAGAGCAAGCGCAGACCGTCACGCATGTGACGTATCCGAAATGAGCCTCCCTTATTTGGATCGACTCAACTTGGTGTCAAAACTCGAATATGGGTCATTGTTTTATTATTCATCGTGCGCAGTCGTCTCTATCACACACTGCATTATCCCAGAGACACAGACGTACACGAATATGCCTCCAGGAGCAAAACAGGGCGAGAGGTGGTGAGGAGAGGAGCACGTCGACAAGATGGTTGAGGATCGTCGGGCTTGGTTGAGGGCGGAGGACGGAGCTTACCTGGAGTGACAAGGAGACGGTGTCTGCGACGCCTGATTCTGACCGTGGAGGTTGATGAGAGGAGACGGTCCAGCAAAGGCCATTTCGACCCCGGGCCGTACTCCTTAAGATCGATAGCATTCAGCCCTGGCGTCGATACATCACGGTCATTCGACGACAACAACTGACAGAACAGTGGTCACGCAAATTCCGACTTCCGAGATTTATCCGACGGCTTAAGAGCCTGTCCCTTGACCTACGACCTCCCCATCCAGCATTCGTCATGCCCACAGATCGCTCCTTCCTCGAGGCCAACATCCCGGATCTCGTCAAGAGACTCAGAGTCGATGAGAAGATCGCGCTATTGGGCGCACCTAACTGGTGGAATACGTCGGCTATCGAACGTTTGAATATTCCAGCTGTGCGAATGAGTGACGGTCCCAATGTTCGTTGTTCTTTTGTCCTTTTCGAATACATCTCTGATGTATTCATGTCTTTTAGGGAGTCCGGGGTTCATCTCATTTCGTGGCTACCCCGGCACAATGTCTTCCGGTTCGTGTGTCAGTGATTACAGAGTATACACTGATTGGACAATACATCAGTGCGGAACGTCGATGGCAGCGACTTTCGACCAAGAGATGGTTCGTAAAGTGGGTGTCTTCCTCGCAGAAGAGGCCAAGATCAAGTCGTCGGTTGCTTTATTGGCTCCGACCTGCAATATTCAACGATCACCTCTCGGAGGTCGCGCCTTCGAGTCGTTTTCAGAAGATCCACATTTGTCGGGTATGCTCCTTTGCTGATAGATACGCCAAACCTTGAATCAGCTCGCGACTAGGTATGATGGCGTCGGCATATGTACAAGGTCTTCAGTCCCAGGGTGTATCAGCTAGTAAGCGAATTCATGTTGTTTTCTCTCCTTTTACTAACCGGGATAGCCATCAAGCATTTCGTCGGGAACGACCAAGAACACGAGAGGACAGCCGCTGAATCTGTTATGTCTGACCGAGCTCTACGAGAAGTCTACCTCTACCCGTTAGATTCTACCGCGTTTTATCATGGCATGATGGTTAACTCAACTTCTCAGATTCATGCTTGCCCAGAAAAACGCCAAACCATGGGCTTATATGACCTCGTAAGTACATGGTTAATAACTTTTTCCGCCGACACTGACGTTTACCGAATAGATATGGTCGCGTGAACTCTACGGTCCATGTGTCTGAGAATCCTGAGATTCTTCAGGGCATCCTACGAAAAGAATGGGGTTTTGATGGTATCATAATGAGTGACTGGTAAGTTGACGTACCCATCCACACCGCGCGGAGTAGATAAACGTCCTCTAGGTATGGCACCTACAGCGTGGACACCGCTATTAATGCTGGATTGGATCTGGAAATGCCCGGTCCACCGCGATGGAGAACCCATGTTCTTATGTCGCATTGCTTGACGTCTCAGAAACTGTTGCCTCGCGTATTGGATGAACGAGTCACAAATATGCTGACTTTCATTCAACATCAAGCCCGCAGAAATCCAGAAGTTGTTTACGGCGACGGCATCGAGCGTAGTCGTGACTCTCCCGAAGCACGCGTTTTTTGCAGGAAAGTTGCCGCTGACGGGATCGTTCTGCTCAAGAACCGTGATAAGTTGTTACCTCTTTCAGCGGGAAAGATTAAACGCCTTGCGATAATTGGTCCCAACGCAAAAGAACGCGTGATTTCAGGTGGTGGTTCAGCCCAACTAAAGGCTACGTATGTCGTCTCGCCTTTCGACGGACTGACGCATGGTGCACCAGAAGGAATGGAGGTCAACTACCATGTCGGTTGCTACGGTGCGTTATGGGTTTCCATTGAGTTCAACACTCAACTTACTCTTCATTCAAGCCCATAAATATCTTCCCACGTTGGAGAATAATCTGCAAACCCCTGAGGGTCAGCCAGGCTGGAGCTGTACATTTCACAATTGCGGCAAAAACGGTGAAAATCTGAGCGAAGCGGTTGCGACCTTCGTTCTGCGCGATACCAGAGTCAAACTGAATGATTTCTTACCTCCCGGACTGGGCGAAACGTGGATAATACGAGTGAGAGGAACGTTGACGATGCCCAAGACAGCGACGTATGAGCTGGGCTTAACTGTAGCAGGTGACATCTTTACGCCTTGGATACGTCTTTTAGTTGACAGATGGAGTAGGCAGGGCAAAACTATGGGTCGATGGCAAGATGACTATTGACAATTGGACGAAACAGACTCCTGGGGACTTCTTCTATGGGTACGTCTTCATAAACAGAGTCTTAAATTCCTTGTTCTGATTCCACGTCTTAGGCAGGGCACCATTGAAGAAAAGGCAACTTTAAATTTCGAAGCCGGCGTCGGTCTTGATATTCTGGTCGAGTACATCAACACGTCTGCGCCACGGGACGCGGGAGAAGATGGCGATGCCGAAAGCTCCCAACCAGCTTTGATGCGAGGTGTCGTGAGTTCATCCTTGCGCTTACATTCGTCTTGTTGATATGGGTACCCGCCTAGCGTCTGGGCGGGTGTGAGAAAATTGACGCGGACAAGGCCATTGAATCAGCGGTCGAGCTGGCAAAGGAATCTGATGCAGTTGTCTTTGTTGCCGGCCTTTCTCCGGAGTGGGAGAGCGAAGGCTTCGATCGACCTTCGCTTCATATGCCTGGCCGACAAGACGAAATCATATCCCGTCTTGCTGAGGCGAATGCAAACGTCGTTGTCTGCATTCAAGCTGTAAGTTTTGAATGTTGCCGGATATGTTCATTTTCACGTAAACTTGGATGCAGGGATCTGCTGTCGCAATGCCGTGGGCGGAGAAACTAGGAGGCTTACTTCAGTCCTGGTACTCTGGTAATGAATCTGGGAACGCGATTGCGGACGTGATCTTTGGCAAGGTCAATCCAAGTGGCCGACTACCTCTGACATTGCCCAAACGCATTGAAGACGTGCCATCCTATCTAAACATGAAGAGCGAATACGGCAAAATTCACTACCGGGAGGACTTGTATGTCGGCTACAAGCACTACCAGGCGATTGGCGTCAAAGCTCAGTATCCCTTTGGGTAAGCCATAGTTGGAACATTGACGTATTCGGTCTGATACGGCTAGATTCGGGCTCTCGTACACGGATTTCAATATGTCGAATCTGAGCGCTGCGTCCGCGGGCAATGCTGACTTTGACGTTTCGGTGACAGTGAAGAATGTCGGGAAGGTAGTGGGCTCGGAGGTGGTACAGCTTTACGTGTCCTACCCAAACACCGGGGTCACACAGGTTCCCCTACAACTAAGGGGTTTCGCGAAGGTGCATGACATCGCCGCAGGCGAGTCCAGAGTGGCGACAATCAAGTTGGACAAATATGCGTTCTCGTTCTGGGACCCATCTGTCAACGCGTGGCGAGTTGTTGCAGGGGATTACACATTGCACGTTGGAAAGAGCAGTGAAGATTTAGAGTTGAAGGCAGTTGTTACAGTAGCTAAAGGATTTACGTGGAATGGTGTGTAGTGGAAATAAACAAATCTGTATCAATTTCCGTATCGTGCTGTCAGGGGCCATCCACGTGGAGCAAACCTGTGGCTAAACTGACCACTTTGCTTACCGCCACCACTATTCGTTCGTTGAGCAGCTTGAATTACTTGTCCTTTCCGTCAATATGCCCCCGCCGCACTACGACTTTCTCATCAAGGTGAGCATCGTCGAGCTCGCCATATCGCCTCTCTGGACTGACGTCGAAATAATAGCTGCTACTCATTGGCGACTCTGGTACGGTGTCATCCTGGGACGACTGGAGAACTTGTGCTCATTGTATAGCGCAGGCGTCGGGAAATCTTGTCTATTACTGCGTTTCTGCGATGATCAATGGACCCCGTCATTCATTACAACAATCGGCATTGACTTCAAGATTCGGACCATTGAGCTCGATGGCAAGCGTATCAAGCTGCAAATTGTGAGTCTCACATTGAGCTGATCAGTGTTACGTACTGACGGCCGTTGTAGTGGGATACTGCTGGCCAAGAGCGCTTCAGGACCATAACGACTGCCTACTATCGAGGCGCTATGGGCATCCTCCTGGTCTACGATGTCACCGACGAGCGCTCGTTCAACAGTCCGTCACTTTCAAAAGTTATTCTTTTCTATGCTTAGCCTTTTCACGCAGATATTCGTACTTGGCACGCCAACATTGAGCAACACGCTTCAGAAGGCGTCAACAAGATTCTTATTGGCAACAAGTCGGACTGGACTGACAAGAAGGCTGTGACCGAAGAGCAAGGTCGCGAGCTTGCGGACGAGCTGGGCATCAAATTTATGGAGACTTCGGCAAAGGTCAACGACGGTGTCGAAGAGGCGTTCTTCACTCTCGCAAGGTATTGTTCTTCCCCGCTTCCTCAGGTTGTCGCTAACTTGGCATGGTACAGGGATATCAAGACACGCCTCATTGATTCGCAAGCAGAGGGCGCAGGGGCACAGGGTGCAACAGCCGACGGGTCTGTCAAAGTTAACCAGCCCGCGTCTTCAACAGCTCCGGGATGCTGCTCATGAACTCCTCATGGGTTCTACTTATACATATATGTGGAGTATTCAACCGCCCGGTTGGTCGTGCTTTCCGTTTGTTTTCCCCTCCTTCGTTCCGCTCAACATAGGTTTTACATATTGTAATACAAACACAATTGGACTAAGATACACCTAAATGACGACAACAACTATCGTGCATGACAAGGAACTCAAGGATTGAATGCATTATTCCAGTTACTCCCCCACCACTTTTTGAGCCTCTCTGCACCGTGCTCCTCATACTCCGCCTTGGTCATGCCGGTTGTCTTGAACTCTTCAGTCATGCTGAACGCCGCCATTCCCTTCCAGGCGTCCAGTGTTGGATCGGCAGCTCTAACAATATTAATAGGCATGTCTTGTAGTAGAAGCGGGCGCAACGTATGTTGCAGTCTCGGTATCATGGATGGAAATTGAGAAGGTGCTCCAGTTAAGAAAACATTCTAGCCAACATTATCAGCTTTCACTGACGTTTGGAGGCGGCAACGTTTGTTACCTGGACAAGCCTTCCTTTTTCTGCATCAGTAAACCTTGATAAGACGTTTTGTATAACCTCTCCAAGTCCCGCTGAATCAACGCCGGCAATGCCTGGCGAAAACCACGTCTCGCAGACTCTCCACCTTTCGGTGTTGAGATGGATCCGAGTGCTCCCTGGGCTCAAGCTTAGCATAGCAGCCAAAGTATCGTTAATGAAACACTGCATGCCTTCCACATCACCCTCCTCGTACCGAGGCTTGAACGCGTCCATCAAAGCTGAACGCTGCGCCGAAATGGCCGCATGCGTTTCGTGTAAACCGAATGTGGGATCGTGAGCAAGAAGTTTTTGTTCAATCATCTGCAGTTGGTTGAGGTCTTCTTCCTCTTCGTCCGATGGAGCTGCAGTATTCTGATGAGGTAATTAGTATGCTGGTCCTATGAAGGGAAGTAAGGCCTACAATTTTGCGGTATATAGCCCAGTCCGCGTCGTCGGCACCAAAGGTGTCCTCTGCATTGTCAATCTGAATCAGAGAACACTGAAATACAGTGAAAAACGCACCACCACCCGTTTTCCTTTTCTTTTTCGACATTCTCTCGTCAGAGGCCAAGTTGGCAATGTTTTTCATCCTCGCTTGGGCTGCCGCGCTCTTACGGTCAGTCAGAGCCGCTTTGCGTCGAGCTCTTTCCCGAATACGGGTCATGAGGGCCTATGATCAAGCTATGAGTATCCGAAAGCGATAGCACATTATGCTTACATCCTGCTCCTCTCTGAGCTTTCGGGCCCAGCCACTGAGATCACTTTCGCGTTCGTCGGCTTCCCTTTGCTCTTCCTTCATCTTCTCCTCTCGCTCGCGTTCTTTCTCACGACGAGCTCTGGCGCGCGCTTCAAAGCCGGCTTTCATAAGTTTCTGCTTCTTCTTCTCCTTTAGGCCCTCTTCGTCCAACTGTCTGCTTGTCAGTAGCAGACGTCCCAAAAGTTTAGTACACTTACATCAGCATCCGGTACATCCACTAGCGGGAAAGCAGGTTCCTCCTAAATCCAGGTTAACCGCCAATAATAGTGCGTAAAACTTTGCGAACCAAGTTATCGTCACCTTCAGCCGCCTCCTTCTTGCGGGCTTTCTTCAAATCGGCCTCCAACCTTTTGATAGTGTCATCCAATTCCTGATCATTATCGAAGCCTTCATTAGCGAGTTTAGTCTGAGGAAGGGTCAGGCTGAAGTGCTTCGATAAAACAAAGACGCACAGCCCAATCCCTCTTGCCTTCGTCGCCACGAGCGTCACGGAGAGTTACAAGGTGCTGCAAATCGTTCTCTTTTTGTACGAGCTTGAAGGGCGTGTTAGTATTATGTTTAAGGTCTGTAGAGTAACATACCTTTTCCAGACGCGTCTTGGCTGCGAGTTCCTGCAATTTCCGACCTTGTTCCTTTCTTTTTTCTGCGATGCGGGCTAATTCTTCTTCCGTTTTTTCTTCTGCAGTCGGAAGGGTGTAAGGGAATTGTATGATAACCCCGGAAGACTTGAGCTTCAGTGGGTCCTTCAATGTGCGCAGGAGAGTCTGATAATCAGGCGAGACGTCACAGAACTTTTGTAGCATCCACTTTGTGCATTTCCCTTAGTACCGAAGATGAAGAGAGCACCCCAAACTTACATTCGCTTGCACAGAGGTCACACGCGTCGGGAAGTTGGGATATTTGAGTTGAATCAATTTTAGGAGGTATTCTGAGGATTGCATTGCCCCCCATGGTATTCTGAACAAGGCGAGGTCAAAAAAAGCGCGTGCAGGTTATCAGAGAGTGTACCTTTTGGCGTGACTTAGAATTCCTTTCCCGTTCAAGATGGGCATCACAGACGTGGAGGCAGTGTTGAACGATACACAGATACCATCAGAAGTGAAGGGGGAATCACGTCCAGTATTATTGTTTTGATAAAAGGACATTATTCCGTCGACACAGTAAGACAAGGATGGTACCGAATATTGCTCGAACATCAATTCAGTTGTCACTACGCGAGGTTGAGTACGTGTAGAATATATGCTAGATTTGTACACATACATGCCCTTGAATGTAAGGGTGTGCTGAGTCTCTCTGTCATGAGAATTGGATGGTCGACGGTAGGTGTATCAATTCCAAGGTTTACAAAAGCATAGTCGAGAGCATTTTCCTGTACTTTTCGGTCAAGGTCATCAACAGCGGGGGCATCTGTGAAATTGGGGCCTACCAGAGCATCAAAGTTGAGGAGCACGTCGCCTTCCCAGGCAGACCGTGATTGTGCACGAGCACCGCTTTCAACGTCGATGGCGTCGCCAAAGAGCAGGAGAGGTTTATTATTTCTTCGTTCCTTGTACTTTGATATGGCGTTAGGTCCGTATCGAGGAGTAGAGGATGTAGCAAAGCCCCAGCGTAGATGTGTTGCACCGTTGTCGATGATGAGTGGGGTATGTTGGTCGCGATGGTCGTCGTACGCGTCCGGCGGTGGAGGTAGGGTCGGAAGAGCGGGAGTAGGGACGGGAGTGACTGAGGGCCAGTCGTCGACGAGCATGTCAAGGTCGTCCATGTTGTGGTTGGAGAAGGCTGTATGCTTTTGTGTGGCACTGGCTGTTTCGTCCAAATAAGTCAAATATTGTTTGCTCCTTGCTTCCGTCTCCTTTCTCCAAATGTCGGAGCATATATATAATAAGGGTACCAGGGTCTGGTTTGAGGACAAGGACCAGGCCTGGATATCTGCAGAAGTTTCTTCATTCACAAAGAACGACGACACTGTCAAGATCGTCTTCACTGACGAGCGCGGCAAGGTAACTCTCTCTCCTCATTTCTCTCCCCCCACAAACTCATTATCTCTCCCAGGAAATTACAGTGAATACGACTGTCAAGGCTATCAAGGACGGTGCCGATGGTCTCCCGCCATTACGAAACCCGCCGTTGTTGGAGACGGCTGATGATTTAGCAACGCTTTCCCATCTTAACGAACCCTCAGGTCAGCACGTCCGTTTATGCCGCATATATGCAGTTTTAAAAACCTCCCTTTAGTGCTTCATACGATCAGGAATCGCTATGCTCAGCACAGTATATATACATACAGTGGCATTGTCCTTATTGCCGTCAATCCTTTTCAGCGTGTCACTCTTTATGGTCCCGAAATTATACAGGCCTATAGCGGTCGACGGCGAGGAGACCTAGAACCCCATCTGTTCGCTATCGCAGAAGACGCGTATACCGCCATGAGGAAAGAGGGCATGGGTCAAACAATCATCGTATCTGGAGAGAGGTACGTGCTGTCTGTCCTCCTAGTCGCGTCTTTCTCACAATTATTAGTGGTGCTGGAAAGACCGAATCTGTACGTGTTATATGCTGTCTAATTGCTCTAGCTAACGCCTCTCAAGGCTAAATTCATCATGCGATATCTCGCCTCCGTGAATCCCCCTGACTCAAACTCCAAGGCCAAGACCAAATTCTCTCTTGACGACTCTAGCGAGATTGAGCGTCAGATTCTGGCTACGAATCCTATCCTCGAAGCCTTTGGTAACGCCAAGACAACACGAAATGACAACTCTTCGCGCTTTGGTAAATACATTCAGGTATGAATCAAATCTTCGATGACTTTTCCTGCGTTTTCATCACTTTCTGTTTTCAGATTCTCTTTGATGGCAAGCAGGAGATCGTCGGCGCTCGTATCCGTACATATCTGCTCGAGCGTTCTCGAATCGTTTTCCAGCCTCTCACCGAGCGTAACTACCACATATTCTACCAACTCTGCTCCGGTGCTCCGCTCAAGGAGAGGAAGGATCTTGGTCTAGACACAGATGTCTCCAAGTTCTTCTATCTCAAGCAGGGTGGACCTGCCTCTACGCCTATCAATGGAGTCGACGATACAGAGGAGTTTAGAGCAACACAGCAGGCCCTTTCCACCGTTGGAATCAGTGTCGAAAAGCAATGGGCCGTGTTTCGCCTCCTCTCGGCCCTTCTTCATCTGGGGAATGTCAAAGTCACTCAGTCTCGCACCGACGCCATGATTGACGAAAATGATTCCTCCCTCATCTTGGCGACGCGCTTTTTAGGCGTTAACCTCGCGGAATTCAAAAAGTGGACCGTCAAGAAGCAGATCACTACGCGCTCCGAGAAAATCGTCTCCGCTTTAAACGCCGCACAGGCAACAGTGGTCCGTGACAGCGTGGCCAAATTTGTCTACGCCTGCATGTTCGAATGGTTGGTCGCGATCGTGAATGAGAGTTTGGCTGGAGAGAATGGTGATGCCGCAGAGCGCGCAGAGATGTTCATTGGTGTTCTGGATATCTATGGCTTTGAACATTTCCAGAAGGTAAGACTTAAATTGGACGTCGACTTGAATATTACTCAATTACTGGTAGAACTCGTTCGAGCAGTTCAGTATCAACTATGCAAACGAGAAGCTCCAACAAGAGGCGAGAATTTTCAGAATTCTGTTCACCACACCGACTGATACTTGTCTAGTTCAATTCTCACGTTTTCAAACTGGAGCAAGAGGAATATGTGAAGGAAGAGATCAATTGGACCTTCATCGATTTCTCGGACAATCAGCCCTGTATCGACGTCATCGAAGGAAAACTTGGTGTATTGGCTCTCCTTGACGAAGAGTCGCGGTTGCCGTCTGGTAGCGACGCTTCGTTCTTGCAGAAGCTTCACAACCAACTTGGCAAACCCGAATACAAGAAAGTCTTCAAGAAGCCTCGATTTGGCAACACGGCCTTTACTATTGCGCATTACGCTCTGGATGTCACGTATGAGGCGGAGGGCTTTTTGGAGAAGAATAGGGATACGGTCCCCGACGAACAAATGTCGCTTTTGGCTTCCACTAAAAATCCCTTCCTAAAAGAGGTTTTGGATGCTGCGTTGTTGTCCACGAAGCCTACCGACTCCCCCAATGCGAATTCCCCCGCTGTTTCCGACTCTGGTAGCGTTGGGTCTCGCCGCTCATCCGTTATCCCCGATCCTGGACGTCAATCATGGATTGCGCAAACGCCTACGACTCCTTCCTCTACTGGACCAAAGCGCGGTGGCGTCGGTGGTGTCAAGAAACCTACTCAAGGATCTATTTTCAAAGCGTCTCTTATCACGCTCATGGACACTCTGAGCGTCACCAACGTCCACTATATTCGTTGCATCAAACCTAACGAGCAGAAGAAGCCTTGGGAGTTCACCCCCCAGCAAGTCTTGGGACAGTTGCGTGCGTGTGGTGTGCTCGAAACTATCCGTATCAGTTGTGCTGGTTATCCCACCCGATGGACATATGAAGAGTTTGCCGAGAGGTGAGGACCTTCCATTCAACTAATGTTGCCTTGTATTGAATCATTGGCTAGATACTACATGTTGGTTCCTTCAGCGACTTGGCAACCTTTAATCCAGTCCATGGATCTTCGTTCCCTCTGTACCGCCATTCTGAAAAAGACTATCGAGGACACCGACAAGTACCAGAATGGTTTGACTAAAATCTTCTTCCGAGCGGGCATGCTTGCGGCCCTCGAGTCTATGCGGTCTGATCGGTTGAATGCTATGGTCACTGTTGTGCAGAAGAACATGCGGAGACGTATGGCTGTCAAGCGGTACCAGACTCTCCGGCAGTCGGCTATCAAAATCCAAACTTGGTGGAGAGGTATCCAGGCTCGAAAACTTGTCGAGTCGATCCGGCGCGAAGTGGCCGCGAAGCGTCTACAGAGCGCCATTCGTCGCCATGTCCAAAGGAAGAACTTCTTGGAGACCAGGCGAGGCATCACGTTGTTCCAGAGCCGTATGCGCAATCCGTTCTATTAGTCAAGTCATTTCTGATACTATTTCGTAGGCGTCCGAGGTGTTCAGGCTCGGAGAAAATACCGGCAAGAGAAGAGCTCGCATGCAGCTATCATACTGCAAAGTCTCCTCCGTGGCGTGTATGCGCTCTACTTGTGTTTGTCGTGATCGATGTTGACTTGATGTTTCTAGTGCTTCTCGTCGCAACTTCCGTGCCGACGTCAAACACGTTGTCTATTTGCAGTCTTGCGTTCGTCGACGCCTTGCCCGCAAGGAACTGAAGGGTCTCAAGGCGGAGGCGCGGTCTGTTTCCAAATTCAAGGAGATATCCTACAAGCTAGAGAACAAGGTTGTGGAGCTCACGCAGAACCTTCAAACGCGCACAGAAGAGAAGCGGGATCTACAGCGTAAGCTAACAGAGTTGGAACAGCAACTGCAGCAGTACGCGACACGGCACGAGGACGCCGATGCTCGTGCTAAAGCGTTGCAATCGTCTCTGCAAGCAGCAGAGGCCCAGCTTACACAGCGGGACGAGCTTCTGAACGCAAAGGCCGAGGTGGAACAAAAGCTAGAAGACGCGTTAGCGAAAGCAGCTGAGAAAGAAGAAGTGATACAGAAACTCCACACCGAGATCAGCCGACAAGCCGAACAGCTCGAGCAACACCAGCGCACCATCGAGAGTACGCCAGTGCGTACTCAAGAGGATACTTCTGTCATCATCACCCTCAAGAGTGAGGTTGCTGCTTTACGCGAGCAACTCAACCGATCAAACGCTTTGAACGCCCTTACGAGGGGTGCTCGTGAGCCTCCTCTCTCCCCTACCTTCGCACCTACCCTTCGCCCCGCCGAAGCCATCACCGCCGTCAACGGGACGTCTCCACGCCATCAACGTCGACATAGTTCGGCAGGCGTCTATGCGCTTCCGCCATCTGACGGTCGTGCCTCGACGGATGAAAGTATGTTTGACGTTCGTAGAGACCATGCCCTCAATCCGCGTGCCGTATCTGTGGCGTTCAACGGCGAAGACAACTATTTGCGTATACGCACCAATGGCTTACCAGATATCCGCGACTACGAGGATCCAGCTGAGGAAAAGATCAAACTCATGCAGGACAACAAGCGTCTGGAGGAGGATGTCTTCGACGGTCTTGTTCGCGGCTTGAAAATTCCGGCACCCAGTCTTACCAACCCTTCTGCCGTCAAAGAAATTCTTTTCCCCGCCAACCTTATCAGTCTTATCACAAACGAGATGTGGAAGTACGGCTTGATACAGGAAAGCGAACGTTTCCTTGCGAATGTCATGCAGACAATCCAAACACACGTCATGGTATGGTTCTTTTTTGAGGCACCTCAAGGTCCTGATTGCTTTGTAGTCATTCACTGGTGAAGAGGCGATTATCCCCGGCATTTTCTGGTTATCCAACGTCCACGAAATGCTGTCTTTCATCTGTGTTGCGGAGAGCGACATGCTTCAAGGCATAGGCCCTGGCGAAGAGAACTCGGTGAGGCCGTTTGACTGGAACGACTATGAGCGGTTGGTTTCCGTGGTCAAGCACGATCTGGACAGCCTAGAGTACAACATCTACCACACGTGGATGCTCGAGACGAAGAAGAAACTGTCCAAGATGGTGATTCCGGCTCTGATCGAAAGCCAATCATTACCGGGCTTCACGACGAGTGACGGGGGAGGGCGCTTATTCAATCGGCTGCTCAACTCCAATAGTCAGCCGGCTTACAGCATGGACGATATCTTGAACCTCTTGAATAAGGTCTGGAAGAGCTTGAAGAGCTATTACATGGAGGAGTCGGTCGTACAACAAGTGGTCACGGAGTTGCTCAAACTTATCGGGGTGACGAGTTTCAACGATCTTCTCATGAGAAGGAACTTTTCGTCTTGGAAGCGAGGTATGATTGCTTTATCGACTCTTCCCTTTTGTGGCCGACTTTTCTCTTTAGCGATGCAAATTCAATACAACATTACTCGAATCGAAGAATGGTGTAAATCTCATGACATGCCGGAAGGGACATTGCAACTGGAACACCTGATGCAGGCTACCAAGTTGTTACAGTTGAAAAAGGTGATTGACTTGAAATGTTTTGTTGTCAGTCGCTAACTTTGGAGCGTATCTCAGGCTACTGCAGCCGACATAGAGATTATTTATGATGTCTGCTGGATGTTGAGTCCCATGCAAATCCAACGAATGTGCACGAATTATTATGTCGCTGATTACGAGGTATGTTCCTTTTTGTAGGAAAACGGGATGGCATACTAAACGTGACACGCGTAGAACCCAATATCTCCCGAGATACTCCGCGTGGTCGCGTCTAGAGTACAGGCTAATGACCGTAACGATCATCTGCTGTTATCACCCGAGACGGAGGAGGTAGGACCATACGAGCTACCACTGCCTCGAGAAGTTTCTGGACTAGAGACGTACGTACCGGCATATCTCAATGTTTCGCATTTGCGTCGTCTTGCAGCTTTAGTTTCATAGTTTTTTGTTCGGATGTTTATTTACTATACCTCGCTTTGCTGGATTATGACCTTACTCGCAATGGCTGTATTGAAAGGTTTTGGGACAATTTTGGGAGATCAATCGTCACGTGTGAACGAATTAGGAAACTTGGAAAAACGAGAACCCAGAAGATACCTCCATGCCGCTCCCATTCGACCTGTGTGCACGTCTTCAAAATGCGTTCCGAGCGCGTCACCAGCGGCTAGCTGTCGAGCATACCACTCAGAATCTCGGAATTCTCTCAATTTTACTTCGCCACGGTTTCATATCCAACATTACTCGAGGGTCTGTCGCAGCACCCTCAGCCGAGCACTTTGCAGCTGCACCAGAGGCGCAACGGCGGATATGGGTCGACCTCAAGTACCGCGATGACTTGCCGGTACTCAACCAAATGGCTCTCATCAGCAAACCAAGTAAAAAAGTGCATATGGAGCTTGGAGAACTACGCCTCATCTGCTCCGGGCGACGTACAAAGACCGTTGCGCCTTTGGGAATGGGTGAAATAGCCGTGGTTAGGACAAAGAACAAGGAGAATGAATGGGTAGAAGCGAGAGAGGCCATGCAATTGAAGCTCGGCGGAGAGGTCATTTGTCGCGTCAGTTGAGTTGGGTAAGTGTTGGTGCTCTTAGCTCTGTATTGTTCTCATGTCTATCAGGTGTCTGTATTATTACTGCGAAATGCGAAAAAAACATCTAAAAAGCTTATACGCTACAACTTGAACTACTATCATGCATACACCTTGAACCCAGCCTCGCCAGTCGGTGTGGCAGCAGAACATACCGCTCGCCCACCCACGGGTATATGTGAAATAGCACCGTCCGAACAGAGCAGATGCGCGGCGTCATCAACATCATCCTGTCCAAAGTTATTCACGCACACATGTGGGAAGATACTTGCACTTACGGGTATCCATTCCCATCCACCACATCGGATATACTCCACGACGTACTCTCCGTTACCGCCAACTCCAATCGACCCGTCCTCTTGATACCTCAAATCAACATGGCTTCCATTTTTATATGCAGAGGTCATGACTGCCCACAAATTGGCAACGAACGAAGCTCGCGTCTCTTCCGTATCCATTGAAGCTTTGCCACGGAAGGGCCGAACTATAACGATATCGCAGGACGCTCCCTCCGTTGGCAAAGCTCTAGCCAGCGGAGAAATACGAAAAGTAGGCTCTAATCGATCCACGTTGACCGTGGACAGGAAGTATGCAAATGGGCCGTATAAGTCCACGATGGAGTTGCCGTCGTCGTTGTCTCGGTGTTCGATAAACGTTTGCGAGGCTGGATCGTATTGCTGAACTAGTCCCGATGCCGTGGGCAGTAGCTTGACATGACTATGGTACCATTTACTAGCGTTCTGCTGGGCTGCCATTTTGTAGCGTTCTAGTCCAGGATAGTCCTTCCGCAGGACCTCCGAATCGTGCAAGATGGAGGCATGAAGGCAAGTGGAGGTTACGACAGCGGATATTACCACTGATAACTTGGTTAGTTCGTGAGAGGAGCGATAAGATGAGAACAACCAGTAGGTGTCTTCTTTTCTGCGGGTGGGAAAGACAATGTTGTAATTGCGAGTGTGAGGGGGATCGTGCTGGCATCTTTAATGAACGACCGGACACCTTTCAATCTATAGTCCGCTTCTGGCGGATCCTGGGGCGGAAATACGGAAGAGAACAAGGCGTTGGCTGTGCCACAAGGAACCAGGACGAACGACAAACTGAGTGGAGGACCATCAGCCCTTACTCCTTTCAACTCGGCCAGTGATAGGGAATTGATGATCTCATGTAGAGTTCCATCTCCAGACCCAAGAACGACTGTTACGCGCCCGGAAACTGTCTCTATATAGCTAAGTAGGAGCTCTCCAGCATGTCCCACTCGGTCTGTTTCCAGAACCTTGTCGACAGTCTTTCCGTTTTGCGCCAGGAGGGGAAGAACTTGGTCATCGAAGAATTGCTGGATATGTTTCAGCTTGTCGTAGAATTCATTTTAGAGCGTCTAACCTTTGCAGTGCTATCGCCACAAACTGGATTGTAGAGTGCTACGA
>QLPD01004010.1:0-13207 GCA_003314085.1 Hymenopellis raphanipes
GCGAGAGAACATTGCCCGCATCCAACAATCTTCAAGAGTACTAAGATCACCATTCATACGGGCACGGGCACCTGCAGAATAAGCGCAACCTCAGCGGATAGACGGGGTTGCAAGGGGACCTTGACATATGATCCCCGTCACAAACCCCGCCATAAGCGGAGGTTCCGTAAACATTTCATTCAATTCGTTGGTCACAGGTCCAAAGGAGCCCGAGTTTTCACACACTGTAAAGAAACTGTGGGCAAGTCACCTGACCAAGACATGTGATGTTCAAGCACATAGATTAAGTGATACTGACAGCCGTGTCGTGGTGTTAGTGGGGTCGGGTTCTTTGACGGAAGCAAGTGGGCTCGCGGGAAAGGACACGGACCGCTGCGAAGCGGGAGGAAAGTCAACGTAATTCGTAACGCTATTTGGCGTAGTACCATTCGAAGTCTGAAAGTCTAATAAAGTATCTCGATTCGCGATCCTCGCCACGCAACCTCTTATAGCATGGGAAGGCTTTCGCTTCGCCTCCCAAACCTGCTGCGATGATTTCGAAGGAGGACCTCGTCTCTTTCTTGATCAGCCTTCTTCGTGAGGTCCTCTCCAAACTGATTATCATCGGCATCGAGAAGCTTCTTGGGTTGTGCTGCCCATGGTCAATCAAGGCGGACATGTACGCTTCGGCGAACATGCTGGAGGAATTGATTTCCTCTGCATCGAGATATTACGAGCAACGACACGATATTTGCGTTATTTGCGAGAGATACAAGGGCGAATGTTTGCAGTACGCGATCAATTCATCGTCTCTCCTCTACGAAGTTCTGATGCACGCATCTCTAGGCTCAAGTTTCGCTTGAGAGAGCTAGGCGAGTTGGAGATGTGGCGGTTTTGGCGTCCCCCAGCGGACACCGTGTCGGTTCCGCTGCTTGAAGCGCGATTTTGCGACGAGGTAGGTCCAACTTCCGGACGTGTATAGCCTGTGCTGAACATATACAGCTTCGCTCGCTCGTCGAACAAAATGATCAACAGAATGCAGTCTCGTATGGTCCTAATCTCGCCCCTTGAGCTTTGCGGGATTGTTTTTGCTATTGAAGCCCAAGTACAGTTCATTATTATAGAAAACTACTGAAACAGAACCTGGAGCAAAATCCATTGGTAAGACTAGGTAGCAGGTAGCAGGCAGCCAAAAAAAGAAGCTTACTATTGATATGTACATAGATACCGTCGAAAGTCATCGTAGCCTGATAGCCTGACCGTCATCCACTTGAAAGTCCTCAGTTAATGCTCGATGAAGCCGCGCGCGTTCCGCCCGTAGACGTATACGACGGAGAACTGATCTAAGGTCGATGTCCAGTTTACTGCAACAGGTTAAATGTAGAACAACATACCGGAGAACGACGAGGGGAGCAGCAACGTACGAAAGACGCCCGCAGTGTGCCGTTCGTGATTGAGAGTAGCACTCGCATTCGTAGCTGCAAGGTTCATGACCGGTGGGAAAGCCACCCAACCCCAACGCTAATGACATCCGGCCACACCTTCGACGGGATGAGCACTCGAGCGGGCGATATCCGTGGAGGGTGTAATAACGTCGGGAAGGTCTAAGAGCGATATATTGCTCATCACGAATGAGCGCGCGTATCTGTAGTGACCGTCGGATGTATTCACAGAGTTCTTGGGCGGATATGACTGAGTTCAGCGAAAGCTTCTGCATTATAAGTACTGCTTTTGAACTATCAGGGCAAGACATTCACCTTGGTCGAAGTGGCCGCGCTTGAAGACGACGCCGGCGTGAGAGGACCTTTGGATGGACAAAAGATAACACTGTAGACCATGTTCCCTCCTTACTCACTCCCGGGATGGCGGGACATACCTCACAAACTCGAGCAAAAAGATCGCCAGCCTTTCAAATAAAGGAGATTGATTACGAGTTGTTTCTTGCAATTGGACAGTAAGTTGGAGTGGAAAACAAGCACAAGGAGAATTGGCTCACAGGTCATAGGGCATGGGCTCGCAACGGGGATGGGTCGACAGAATCGTCCTGAAAGACATCGACGTGGTAGGAAGGGTATCCGTTGCAGAATGCTCTCCCGCTGACGTCGCTCCTGGATTGTCGGTGCTGTACTGCCCGACATTCGATTTGAACATGTTGTTACAACGGGGAAAGAGAGCAGTCGAAGACGCTGATGGCCAAAGTACGCGACTTGACTGTTTGAACGGCAACCAGAAGGCTCAGGACATGGCACGGTTTGTGACCCGCTTCAGGCCAGCTTATCCCAAATCATTCGGTGACTCCCGCTCGTCAGACACTGGTGTTGTGTTTCTGGGGAGAGAAATTAAGACGGTGATTGGCGATACAATTGTCACATACCGGTAGGAAAAGTAAATATATTCTGAATGCCACACAAGGCACCAGTGTAGCTGTATCTGTCGCAGACACGACGCGAGGTCGATATATGATATGTATCCGACGACTCCTTGGACTTTCGTGCATACTACAGCCAGGTAGAACCGCATGTTCCTGTTGAGGCCGCGGTGGCTGATCTGGGCAACTAGACCAGCGATTATGTTAGCCGCCTTCATGTCTACCATATTTGCAGCGTACCATCGCTCGCAAAAGGAGAGGCATTGAATCTCTGGCTCCGTTCTTGGAAAGTGACCTGTTCTAGGAGAATGTAGACGTCCTTGTCGTACCCCGTTGGTAGACCTTGAAAGTGAACGAGACGCGACGGCGCGTGTTGGGTGTTATCAGCAAGTGATGAAAGAGAATGGCGCGCTTTTGTATACATTACCAAAGGCAGAGAACATGGAGGTCGGTGGTAACCCTAGAAAAGGGTCCGCGATCGCCTCCTTGAACCGCTACCACGACCAACGACGTGTCAGCGACCTTCGTCGCGTCCAAGATACTGCAGAGCGACACGCCTCCTCACTCGTATCTTTTACAGGACCCCTATCGTTTACGGAACATGTCATCCTCCCGGTTGCGCAATTTCTGGCTTGACTATATGTCACCACTTCCGTGGCTGACCCAGGACCAGGCTGAGACGCCATGGCGCGACGACTACGTTACGTCGAGATTCGAATAGTGTGCACCTACGTGGCTGGAGACGTGGGTGTCATACAAGGCCGTTCGAACGTCAAGTCAAGTCGTAAGCGCGCTCGTGGCTGGCATTGTCGCTCCGCCCTGCGGGCTTAACACATGTCTACAAAGAAGACTCTTCCTTGCGACGTTAGCTACACCAGCGTTACCAATAGAACGGTCAGCGAGTTAATCTTGCGAAATGACGAACTCATGTATGTCTTCCCGCCCATCATTGTTGAAATAGATGCTGACTGGGATATACAGCCAGACACCTTTTTATGCGATGCCGAAGCAATTCGAAACCAGCTCTACTTTTCCTTCCCGCTACCTTTCAGAGCTCACAATCAGATATGGGAACGAACCTTTACGACACCAGTCTAAATACGACTGCCTCACTAGGCGCCGTTCTAAACTTCACGCAACCTTTCACACTCAGTCGTGAGAACGCAACGCCTCAAGGCGTTCATCGATTCCTCGGCGCTTAACCTCTCCTTCCCTCCTACTCCCATGGAAGACGTCAAGCGCACAGATCCCCCACGCCTCGCACCCAGCCCGTTCGACTCGCCCAATAAAGCCGACTTCATCCTCTACACTTCCGACGATGTTCATTTCCACGTGTACCAAGCGCTCCTCATGCTCGCCTCGCAGTTCTTCCGCAACCTCTTGAGCGATGGCACAACCAACGAATACCACGATAACCTCCCCCTCTGCCGAGTCCCAGAATCATCGTCCACCATGACGGTCGTCCTGCGCCTGTGCTATCCCATCAATATCAACGCCATCGATTTGCTCGATAGCGGCGATCTTGATGAGCGAGTGCTGTCGGTGTTAGACAAGTACATGATGGAGGGTCCCCTCACGCGTCTACGCGAGCTTATCTCTGCATCTGATTTCACCATGAAAAAGCCATTACAGACCTTCGGTATTGCACGCCATCTTGGTTGCGATGATGTTGCGCGCGCCGCCGCTCGGAGGCTTCTAGAGCTCGGTCCATTCGTCGAGCTGCCACTCCAGGCGGATGAGCTAAAGATGATCTCGGCGTACGAGTTGGGGCTCTTGTTCAAGTATCAGCATGCTTGCGGTTTGGCAGCGTCGAGAGCCATTAAGACGCAAGACGGGCAGTTAAAGGCTGGGAAGGCGCTTTCTACAGCGTGCTTTTCTATTTGGCCATCTGGATCGTGCTCGACATGCAGCGATAATTGTGACTTGAAGATCACGCATGCCAAATCTTCAAGTACGCGTCTTTGTTGGGCCCACGACTGGTTCCATTCCTTCCTCACCGATATCGCTCCTATGCTTCGCGATAATCCGAGGAAAAAACTCGCAATCGACTTTATCGATAATGCGTTCTTCAGAGTGAACCCAAAATGCCCGAGTCAGACCGCGGCGGGTATTACAGCGGTTCTTCAGGCCTTGGACAAGGATATCCAGTCGGCAGTTGATGAGGTACACAATTTCTTTCTCCTCCCTTGTGATGCTAATTTCATTTGTCTTCAGGTTTCTCTTGGGATATAAGTGGTACCGGTGTCGAACGAGGCCCTCGTGCATTTGAATGGTCAGCCAATTTCGTTTCTCGCTGTTAGACCTGGAGCTCATAAATCTTTTTGGTTAGGTTAAGTTTTGAAGCTTCGGATTGGATCGGTATACGGATGTTACTGTACGGCTTTGAATGCCATATTATTTCCTATGAGCTTGCCGCCCATTTCTTGAGAGAAAGATTAAGCCGTGGTGCTGACACTCACGGCGCTAAAAAGTTCCGAGGTTAGAGAACACCAGAAGTCCATTTTTGGCGCGTAATACAATTCGCTTCTCTCACTCAAACGGCGACGCCACGACTCACGACTCACTAACGACAGCACCATGGCCGCCATAGTAGTGATGAAGGATTCGGAATGTAAGTCTCGACATACCCATATCCAATAGATGCTAACTGTAGTACTCATCACAGTCAATGGTTCTGATGCCGACGTTTACCTGGATAACATCTCTCAGACTCTTCGCAGGTAATAAACCTGCGACGGCGGTCGCGTTCCGCGGGTTTCTGCCAAAGTTTTGTAGCATAGGGGGCATCACAAACCTACGTGTAGGCAACAGGTATGAACGAACCTCCTTATGTTGTGTTTTACTGATTACCGGTTGCAGGAGGGAGACATTCGGTGCAGAATGCGCGCAGCTGACCAGTGACTACATCTTTCGCTGTTCTTGACTTTATATCTGATTGGCTGAAGCTCATTTCCGGCCTACACCCATGCAGCGAGGCGGGAAGATCCAGTCAATCAGCTCGCGCTTTTATAAAAGGGGCTGCGCTCGCCTTCTTGAACCGCTACCACGACCAACGACCTTCGTTGCGTCCAAGATACTGCAGAGGTAACACGCCTTCTCATTCGTAGCCTTTACAGGACCCATATCGTTTACAGAACATGTCATCCTCCCGGTTGCACAATTTCTGGCTTGCCCCGGACCCTCTTCTTTGTTTCTGGTTCTCTCTCTCTCCGTAGCGAGCGCGGCCGACTATAGATGGGGATTCGAGAAGTATGTTCTCCTGATATCCCCGCGGTTGCAGTCGCTGGGCGGAAATCAGGTCTCACCCGCCATAACATTTCCGGACCTTGTCCTCCTACCTCACTCAAACAGCGATGTCGCAACTCACCAACGATGACAGTACTAGGGCAGCGATAGTGACGGATGATCCCGAGTGTGAGTCTTGTCGTGGCCAATAGCCTTTCCATGTTGATTTTAGTCCTCGCAGTCGACCTAGCCGATGCAGACGTTTGTATCATCTCGTCAGATAACGTCAGGTTCAAGGTGCACAGCATGAACTTGCGAGCCCATTCCTCTGTATTTCCTGCCAAGCATAACGCTGCGAACGATGTGGGAGACCCTGCCCATATGGAAGAGCGCGCAGAGGTCCTGCACGTCATATTCAAATTTATCTACCCGGAACCTCCTCTCCCGAAACTCGGGGAGGTGCCGTTCCCCACCTTGGAGGAGGTAGCGATTGCCTCGCATAAATGGCAGTTCGTTGCGCTCTCGGAACTCTGTGATCGCTACATGGCGTAAGTGACTGCTCTGCATTACCGTGCATTGGCATAAGAACCTAAAAAATCGACAGAGATCATGTCACCACCCACCCAGCGGAGGTCCTCAAATATGCCCATCTTCGAGGGGCAGACGATATACTCAACCGTGTGGCGCCTCATACGATATCTTTGGAAGCCTTCGACACAGCGCAAATGTTCAATCCAGTTCTCTTCCAGCAATGGGCAAGTCGCTATATAAGTATTCGACATATAGCTTATGCTATTATCTTTAGATCCTTTACCGGGAGGCATGCATCGGATTTATGGGACTATTGATTCCTGGCGGCGGAGAGACATACAAGGAGGTGGAAGCTAGATTGAAAGAATGGTGCTCTCATAACCAGGGGTCCCTCCCTCCACAGTTTTCTCTTACTTCTTCACTGAAAGCATGCGCAACTAGTTGGGCTGCTCTGGTTAAAGGAAAGGTGGCCCTGCATATCAGGAAGTAATGTTACGAGCTGGTGGCAAGAAAAGCGTTATATGTGGGTAACTCTCGCATCCGACAGTGTTCCCGAGTCTCATCTCATATCCAGGAGACTATTTTTGTTTCCCTCCGCCTGAGGATCTCGTTTCTTCGTCTTCTTTGCTCACGCTACAAGATATTGATATTCAATCTTTGTTATTATTCAATACTCTTACTAAGAAGGCTGCTCAACGCCGCGATTTGACGGCCTGAACGAGCCTGCGGAATGCCAAATCGTCTCGCGCAAAGTTCGGACGGAACGGGGCCTCTTTAAAGTCCTCCACCAACCACTCCGCAATCCATGTGGTAGACGTCACGTAGCATTTGTGCGGATTCCACACATTTCCATCCTCGTCTTCGGTAAACTCGAGCTCAGAGTCACGAGCGTACACGTTCCATAACGCCTCCTTGTTCTGCGCATAGCGGAATGTGCTAAGCTGCGTCATCTCCACCCTCAGCCTGTCCAAGACATCTGCCATCTGGTATAATTGGGGAGCGTATACCAATGGAGTGTCGTCGTCCCAGCGGGAAGAGACCCGGACGGGACAATTGATGAGTTCCAGTGATTTCAGCGAATGTCTTTGCGCGATGATGAAGTCCATGATCGGAGAGGACGCGTGCGAGCCCAGAATCAAACCTGCGAGGGAAAGCATCTCGAGGTTTGGCAAGGTCACGACGTTGGGGAACGTGGGTATCGGCATGATGGAGTGGAGAGTCAGAGAGCAGAGGTTGGTCTTGATGGCCATCCGTGAGAAAGGGAGTTGAGTTAGCATTTCCCCAGGCATGATTGAGCCGCCGCGAAGCGAGCAATCTGTGTCGTATACAACACACAGACTATGTAACTTTTCCAAGAGACGGTGCAGCCCAAAAGTGGGGTTCTTGAGCTGGTTGTCGGGCGTGAGATGGAGGATAGAGAGGCTTTTGAGTGAGGTGAAGTGGTGGGAAATGAGGGCTTGGAGGATGGTCCTCTGGAAGACGACAAGTGGAGAAGGGGAGTACACGGGTTCAACATAGTTTCTGTCCAAACTTGACCTCATCTTGGCATGATAATCAAGAGCAGTGATGAGCGCTTTCATGCTATCTGCTTCTTCTTCCCCAGCGCGATCTTTCTCGTGTAGCCCATCAAGAGTAAGGTGTTCTAGCGAGGTGGCATGCACATTCAACTCCTGCAGAAGCCTTTCCAAGGACTGAACAGGAACAGGCGTAGAGATCTAAAGTACACATGAATATGCGACATGCTTGGCCAAAAGATAAACTTACTGGCACATTCCTGTACTCACCGTCGCCTGGTTCTATACCGCTATAGTTGGGGAAATACTTTCTTTGCATCCTTTGGTACTCTCTGAGTGTAAGTTTACGGAGTGACGCTTGCAGGTCGGAGTCGCTGCGGATACGATTGGCCAGATCCGACAGCGTAGTTTGGTTGGCGAGGCAAATCAAGGCATCAGGATTATCTATCGTGGATTGAGGCATTGACGCTTCCTGTGGAGATCGAGTGAATAAACCTAGTTGCATTGCTGTTCAAGGCCCAGTGTTGACTCACCACGACGGCTAAAGGAAACCGGATAGCGTGAGATGTTTGGTACGTTACTGGGTCGTAAGCTCTTGTCACGTTGATGATGTGGTTTTAGAGGGGGGGGACTTGATGCTTCGATGAACGGCCAATTCCGACCATGGTCATGTTCTCGATTGGCGCTCAAGCAAAAGGAAAGGCCGACTACACTACCCCATCCGTATCAGAGTTGAAAACACACAGTCACAAGAAAGGTCAACTGAGACGGCTAGACAGAGTCAGACACTAGAAAACAAGCGAGAGGGCCATGGGATCAAACTGTCAGTCGGCGGTCAATGACAACTTATGTTCGGTGACGATGGAAGATGCCTTCCAAGGTAACACGATAGTAGACGGTAGGAGCGCCCCGAAGGATCCGGGAATATTCATGAATTTCGTTGCGCCGCTGGTGGTGAATGCGAAAGGATTGACGGTAACCCTGGGTAACTCGATCATCCCATCCTTTCCCTCTTACCACGACGTTACGATGCAATAAGTATTGCCGAGCTCTCAGACTCGTCGCAGGTTATAACCCTGCGACGACGGTCGCGTTCCGCTGATTTCTGCCAGAGTTTTGTAGCAAAGGGGGCTACGTGTATATGCAATAGGTATGAACCAACCTCGCCAGTCGCGATGTTGTATTGTACTGATTACCGGTTACAGGAGGGCTACATTCGGTGCAGAATGCGCGCAGCTGACCAGTTACTAATCTTTCGTGTCTTTATATCTAATTGGCTGAAGCTCATTTCCGGCCTACACCCATGCAGCGAGGCGATATCAGTGGGAAGATCCAGTCAATCAGCGTTAAGCGCCCGCTTTTATCTTGATTCTTACAGCCATGGCACTCCTCGACGACGGTGCAAAGCTGCCATTGGAGATTTTCTATGACAAGATCAGGGAGGTCGCTGGTGAAGAGTACGAGGCCCTGTGCCAACTAAAGATCAAAGTAGGCAGTTTATCAATAAATGCGGTCACGACTAATCAGTGCTGTTCACAGGGCAAAAAGTCCCAGGACTACGAAGAACACTTTCAACAGCAGCGCCACACCGCCGAAACTGCTAATTCAGATCCTGACCTCTGTTTTACGTGGTACAAAAAGATGAGCTATATACTTCAGGAAGTCGACGACGAGCTCTCCGTCTTCCCCAAGAGCCGCAGATTCGATTTTCTGGAACTTGGGTACGTGTCATTTGTATTTACTGATTCAGGTTGGATTCAGGCTGATTGTCGCACAGATGCTCGCCCGGGGGTTTTGCTCGATGTATTTTCTGGACAAATTGGCTTGCAAGAGGTACCGGCGTATCGCTTCCGCCACAGCAAGGCGGACATCGAAACCTTGTTGAGGGGAAGTATTTGCGCCGCTTGACCCTCGTCCAAGCCGATATGACCAGGTTCAACTTGGCGCCCAATGAACCCTTGCTTTTCCGTGACTCCCTCCCGATGGAATCTGTTCCCTCCTGCATAAGCAGCCGACAATTTGAGTTTGTTATCTGCGATGCCCATCCTGTCCCGACTTGCGTCTTCTCGCCGTTGATATACCAACAATTACTCCTTTCCCAGCTTGTCATGGCGTTTGAGCGCGTTAAAACTGGGGGAACGATTATAATTCGGTTGACGCATCCCGAACGACTATATACCGCGCAATACATGTACATGTTCGATCGCGTGTCGGGTGGGGCGGTTTCCGTCAAGAAGCCGGGGACGATGCATGGGACGCGCGGGTCGTTCTACCTGGTGGCAAAGAACGTTGGTAGGACGGAGGAGTCGAGTGCGTATTTGGAGACGTACTTGGAGGCACTGAGACGACTTTGGTGGGAGATCAGCAGGGAGAGCGCGAGGACTTTGATGTATGGGGATATGAACTTCATTGCGCCGCTGGAGACAACGATTCATCCAGAGATTCTAGCAAGAATTGTCGAGCTCGGACTGCCAGTGTGGAGTGTGCAGCTCCGGCATTTGAGGCGTTTGGATGAGAAGCTGGAAGAGCGCGGAAGGCATGGTGAAAAATAAAAGCATACCGAGACTTTTGATATCATTTACTTGAATGTCTGCTCTTTGACTCATAATGCGCGTGAAGTTCTTGTTGATTTGTGATACTGGTGGAAGGTTTAGAGAACTACAATCTTGACCAAAACGGTTGAGGGTCCGACCTGCTCTTCTCCTTACGACGACGACGCAATACTAAACTCTCTGCGACGTCCATCGGGCGCAGCTCTGGCCGCCAAATTTCATCCGCATCTTCGGAAGACCCGCTGTCCACAAGAGCGACAGCGACAACAAAAAGGCGGCCAGTATTGACGAGCTGTCGGATCTGCAGCCCGGCTTACGTAACCCATAGCTTACGTGTCTGTATTTCCGACGTTGTACTTTTGCTGTTTACCACCATGTACAGTAGTACCTGAACGTGGCTAAACGTCTCTTACTTTGTTGTTTGCTCGACTCCTGGCTCTTTGTTCGTCAAACTCTGTCAAGTATGCCTTGGTAGATTTTACTTTTGCGTTCATTTTCGGCTACCTGATATTATCGCAAAATGACAGCAGCTTTAAACATCATCAGCTGTAAAAATAGCGCGCACTTTCCGTCCCTACGTGTCGTCCCAGCTCCCTCGCCAGTAATCCCCTCATCCCCCATGTCGCCACTAGTGCTTTGGACGATGGATAACGTCACCCGAACCTGACCTTACGCGACAGCGCGTTTGTGCTCCTCGGACTAGGACTGAGTTCGCTGTAGACGCGTTGGTGATCGAGTAGAAACAAACTAGCGGAGCAGATATTCTTGGAAGTGCACAGGTTTTCGAATTTTTCTTGTTGCTGATGGTAGGAGCACTTTGTCGCCAATATGTATTGCTTGCTGAATGTGTTCTTTAGCCTAGGTGCTGCCAGTGGAGGTCTCTCGTATGCGAATCGTCAAACCACCGACGAACGAGGACGACTGCTTTCAATGTCGCAGTGGCCTGTCTCTCGTGCGCACATGACCCCTTTCTGAAAAGTTTCTGTTTATATAATGAACTCCCTCGACCACCTCCATCCGCATACGTTATGGTGTTCCTCATACTCACACTCATACTTGCACTCTTGGGTATGCTAGCACATTCGCTGCCCCGCTCCTCTGATAGTACACCTCCATTCGAGCTTGTACCACACGAGCTTCTAGATCTTATCATTTCCTACCTCGCCAATGATAAAGCCACCCTTTTATCATGCGCACTTGTCCACACCACTTGGACGCGCATCAGCCGCTCTCATCTCTCTCCACACGCTCTTACCGTCTCATCTCCGTACCGTACCCAGGAGTTTATGAAGCTCTTACGCTCATCGCGTGAGACGTTTTCATCCATCACCGGGATAACCCTCGTCCGCATCGGCGACGTACCCGCGCACTCCTACGACGAGCTGCTGCATGCCCTCAAAGCCAAGGGAACCGTGCTCCGCTCTGGCGCGGTGAAACACGACCCGTCCCTCGTCGGATTATTCGCCCAATATTTTCCAAAACTCACCGCTTTCAAAGTCTCCTGCTCATGCGAGTTCCTCACATTTGAATCTTCGACATCGTTCGAGCGCATAACAAGCTTCATGCGCGCGCTTTCCGGCTCGTTTCCGCGGATCGTCGAACTGGATATCGAGCTTGTATCGGGTGGCTCGGATGTCCCGAACATGGCGCTCGCTGGGCTGAGAGATGTGAGATTGGTGGTGCCGTGTTTGCGGACTCTGCGCTTGGTCGGGTGGAATAATGAGCTTGTGCGGTGGTTGGGGGATAATGTCGTGGGGACGCTGGAGCGGTTGGAGCTGGAGAGCCTTAGTAGACTGTTGAGATGGGGAGAGGCAAATGCCTTGATTCAAAGGAATAAGGAGACGTTGAGAGATCTGAAGTTGATTTTTGTGAAGCGGGATGGTTCGTGTTTTATCTCTTCTATTATATTGTGATCCTCATCATGTCTTGTGCAGTGACCTTTGATTTATCACATTTGACGCGTTTGGAGAACCTCGAAGTTGCGCGTGAAAGGAATAGCGTTGAATCATTGAGTGGGTGGAGGCTGCCGGCGTGCTTGAAGAGGCTGCGGATACGGAATGTGGTTCAGCCTGCCACTGTGTTCACTACGACTTGTGCCAATGTCAGGAATCCCGGCATTGATCGGGTTCCTATTGGGGAGGGTATCCTTTATAGGGCATTGGAATGGCAAAGTATTTGCGCCGCTTGACACTGGTCCAAGCCGATATGACCAAGTTCAACTTGGCGCCTTTGAATGAACGCCCACTTGGCGTAAGTGTACTATATAGTATTGCCCTAATAAAATTGAATATGGTCACTGGATTCTCATCAAAGGGTTAGGAACAGAAATGAAGCTACAAGTGTTGAAACTTTGGTCCATCTGCAGGTATACCTACTTAAAAAGATCCTCTTACTTCTTGTCAATGATCAACCTCTAGTCCTTGACATCATTGCATCCAAATCCTCCAGTGAACATAATACAGTGTAAAATATACAAGGCTGGTAAATAGATGATACTACTGCTCTCCTCAAATAATGAAATCATTGCAGTTCTAGCTCTAAGTAAATCATCTACTCACTAAACCCACCTACACTCCTCACACCCTCAACAACCCGCCGATACTCCCTCACAAGCTCAGCAACATCCCTCAGCCGAAGATCTGACCCATCCGAAGCGCATTCCAAGAACCGCTTCTTCGGAGGCGCAAGTTTCAGCTTTGGCCGAGCCGTAGCCGGTGTTACTGGCGAAGGCGAACGGGGTACCGGAAGAGTCGCCGACTACTCGCAGCCATCAGTCAGGGCAACCACAAAGAAAAACTAAACCAACCTTCTTCCCAGTGATCCCCGACAGTCTATCAGACAAGCTCTTCCTCCCAGCCGCCCGCTTCCCCTTCGACTTCTTCATCATACTCTCAAAACTCCTTATACTCCTCGTATCCCGCCCGTCATGCTCAGCCTCGTCTTCGTCCTCATCGTCATCACCCTCCTCATCATCGTCCTCCGAATCGTCATCCTGATCACTCGCCGAAAACTCCCCATCCGTCGTGCCGCCTCTCGTC
>QLPD01004012.1:0-32347 GCA_003314085.1 Hymenopellis raphanipes
AGAGTAGGTTTTGGAACGAACCTACAGGTAATCCACGAAAACTTTCGTCACGTCACCGGGTAGAGCCTGTGCAGATCGTTGCGTCGGGTCTACTGCAGTATTGAGGGCCATGAGCCATAATTGCAAGTGAGACATCGTAGAGCAAGTCGTAGAGGCGTCAACGGCCATGGTTAAATACTGAGCACCCGTGACGTCGCGCAGGGACTCTGAAGTCAATGGCACAAATCGCGCAATCCTTGTTACTTGTTCGGATCAGTAAGGCCTTTCACGCTACCTGGCAAGCAGTCCGTCACGGACACCCATCTAAAGTTTGTAAGTTAACACGTACCGATATGAGTTTTGGGTATTAGTTGGATGTGATGTCGACTAGAGGGACTACGGTCCTTAAAGGCCACAAACTTCTCGTCCTAAAGCAGTGTATTAGAGAAGCAACGCGGGCGGCGTGAAGACGTACTTCGTAGATTATGTTGAACCTATTCTCTTTGGAGACATGATAGAAAGGACAGTGTTCGACGTACGCAGTCGAGTTAGCCTCAGAATCATCAGTTAGATGCACAGCCGGTCGTCTGGAAAAAGGCCAGAATGTGAGGCAACCTGGCATTGCCTCGTCGGCCAGTGAAGGTAACTGTCAAGTACCTCAACCCGGAGTTGCCTTCGGCACTTTTAATATTAATCAAGGGTCGCATTACACATGCTTGAATGACTTCAGATGTGGCGCATTCTTTGTTCAACTTGTAATTCCGGAGCTTTCTAAAGTTCTTGAATCTTGAATTATGGAAAAACGTTTGAAACTACTAGAAAGCTTCAAAAAGTCAGACCTCGACGTGATTCGAACACGTGACCCTGCGATTTGAGCGACGCTGCAATCGCATGCTCTAACCACTGAGCTACGAAGTCTTGGCTGCGAGTTACATCGCTGCTGTCTGATAGGCTTAGATTGTGAGCCAACCTGCAACGAGCTTAAAGCTACAGATGAAGATGCTTAATACACAACCAGATGATGGATATATACAACGTTAAAAAGCCCAATCCCAGTGCCATCGCTCATCCTCTGGATCTGAGACACATTTGCGATGTACATCAATGTCTGGTCGCCACACTCTGACCACACCCTCATCAGAACACGTCGCCAATCCCTCCGAGTTCCAATCCACCGCCCCAATCTCACCCTTCATGTCTGGACCGCCGTTGAGCTTCACAGCTTGTGAGCCTAGTGTAATGCCACGTCGACCGGCGTTGTGCACGTCGAAAAGGAAGGCGTTACCAGTGGGACCACCACACGAAAGCCATCTGCCGCAAGGAGAAATAGAAATGCCGACGTAGAACGAGCTGCATGACATCTGGGAATGCGTGTAACTGGTTTCACAGCCGACAAGGGTGGACATGGTGTACGTGTGAACTCGAGCGTCCGCACTCAGACCGAATAAAACACCGGCGGTTGGACCGCTGCCCTTGCAAAGGCTCTTGAGCCCGCGAGGACGCCGTGAACCGTGAAAACATGTCGGGTCATTGAGCGACATGACTATAGCTTTAGGTTTTGGCGCCCTTTTCTTGCTTTGTAGCAGACGCACATCCCAGCAGCGGAGTGTCCTGTTATACTATCAGTGAGAAGTCTGGGAGATAGAAAATGCACAAACCCGTTGGTAGTACCGCTACTTATGAGATTGTATGGTGCGATATCGCTGTACACTAGACCAGTTACGCTTGTGCTAGTATTCGTCTTTTTACGCGACTTGCTGTCATCGTGAGCACTGAAGATTGAAGCCACAGGATCAGCTGTCGCTTGCATGCTCTGTCTAAGATCCCAGAGGTGGATGCTACCATCACGGCCACCAGTTGACAAGAGATTAGGATTTGTTGGGTCCCATGCTATGCGCTTGACCGAGCTGGTGTGACCACGTAAGGTATGAAGGAGAGTCGATGTTTCCAGACAAGTGATCTTCGTGGTTTGGTCTGCTGAGCCAGTGGCGAGAAGAGAATCAGACTCATTCCATTGAATATCGAATATGCCGTTATTGTGAATCTGAAGGAAAGTCCTTGCCGGTTCTGGAGAGCGATAAGTGTTAACTAGTACGCGGTGAAATAAAGGGCGTACCTAGATCCCATGGATCTCGGCGGCTTGTGTTCATTATCTGGACAAAGCCGTGTTCCGTGGCGACGGCGAGCAGCGATTTCCCTCCGCCTTTAGCGCCTACCTTGGATTTAGCACTAGGATTGATGAAAGTAGTGGAAAACAGACCATGACTGTAGGAAGACGCATAAATGGGAGGAAGTGCCAGGTCGGCAGAATGGCAGACATATGAGTCTAAACGCTTAGAAGAAACAAACGACTGAAGAATAGGACGTGTGGATACTAAATCATGTTATAAATTGCACGTAGAAACGTGCAAAGAACATACCATCTCCAGGTCGATGTGTGAGGCGACGTATAGTAGTTGGTCGTCGTCGTACTGGTGCGACGGATGGCGGCGCATCACTCCCACATGCTGACTGCTCACTGTCGCTGTCATTGTCCTGGCCGATATCACTGTCGTCCATCTTTGGGCGTTTACGCTGGATATCATTGACTGCCTTTAGCGGTCGCTTGAGTGTTCGGCATTTTGGAGGCGTCGGCAGGAAGGACAAGGTCTGCTGGAGTTTCTGCGGCCTTTTGCTGAGAGGATTGAAGTTGGTGCGGTCGTGGAGGATGGGTCGCTGCGGCGATGAGCTCGGACTCGGGAGCATGGTGGTCGACTACAAACAAAGGATGACGCCAAATAAACCGCGACGCGTTTTCATCTCGATAACGTGACCTGACATCATCGGCTTTATCGGAAACTTTTCAAAAACTTTTCTTGCTCCTCCTCCATCATGTATCGGGCACCTCTAAGGTCGATGGCCACGCTGGCCCGACAGAAACTGACAATTGGCCTCATTCCTGCCGATGGCATTGGCAGGGAAGTCATTCCAGTTCGTTGAACACTTTGAAGCGAAATGCAAACATTCAAAGTCCTCATAGGCCGCGAGGACCGCTATAGAGGCTCTAGGATCAGACATTCCTCCCCCGAAATTCATCGACTTGACTGCAGGTTGGGAAACGTTCACCCGCACTGGCGAAGCTCTTCCTCCAGAGACAGTCGAGTGAGAACTCTTCAAATATTCAATCCTTCTTCCAACCTCTTGTATCGTAGGGTTCTCAAGAACGAATGCGACTGCGCACTCTTTGGTTCCGTTAGCTCGCCATCACGCAAAGTGGTTGGGTACTCCTCCCCGATTGTAGCTCTTCGTAAAATTCTTGACTTGTACGCCAACGTTCGCCCAGTGTTATCGGTATGTATCTCCATTACATCCGATGTGTTGTTCCTGATACCATTCCAGGTATCTCCAAAACCCGGTGAACCAGCTGCGGTTGACCTTGTTGTAGTCAGAGAAAACACAGAATGTCTTGTACGTCTAGTCCCGCCAGGTCTGCCAGAATTTCGCCGACGATTACGACAATACCTGCAGTACATCAAACAGGAAGAGCTCATAAACACTCCCAATGGCAAGGAAGCCCGTGCAACAAGACTCATCACCGAACGGGCATCGAGGCGCATTGGGCAGATGGCATTTGAGCTAGCACTTGCTCGTCCTAGAAAGGTACCATCCGTCCATCATCCGTTATTCTTGCTAACGAATCTTTCAGCATCTGACAGTTATCCACAAGTCTAATGTCTTATCAGTGACCGATGGGCTTTTCCGCGAGACTGTTCGTTCGGTCCCCACACTCGACGCCAAATACCAAGCTGTCACTGTCATGGAGCAGCTCGTTGACAGTGCCGTGTATAGGCGAGTCATTTTATATCTTCATCATTCTGCATCTGAGTTCCCGTGCAGGCTGTTCCGTGAACCCCAGTAAGATTATTTCGCAATGCAAATGCATAAATCTGACTATGTTTTGTCAGAGTTTTCGACGTCATGGTCGCACCTAACCTTTACGGCGACATTCTCTCGTCAGTATTGCGTTAACCATCTATAATATCTCTCTAAGCTGATCCGCCTACACAGTGATGCTGCTGCCGCTCTTGTTGGGTCGCTTGGGGTCGTTCCTTCCATCAATGCCGGCGATGACTTTGTAATGGGAGAGCCGTACGTATCCCTTCCTCCCCTTCCCTCCGTATTTCTGACAAGTTGTTGCAGTGTTCATGGCTCTGCTCCGGATATCGTTGGACAGAACATCGCCAACCCCATAGCGTCCATCCGATCTGCTGCCCTGATGCTCCGTCACCTTGGCTATACTAAGGGCGCCGACAGAATTGATGCAGCGGTGGATTCTGTCGTCCGGGAGGCGGAGTACTTGACTCCCGATCTTGGTGGCAAGGCCAAAACCAATGCAGTTGTAGATGCCGTAGTGAAGAGGATCTAATGCACGTCCTCGATACCTGCCTTGAATACTCAGTGAATCGTTACGAAATTTTACGCAAAAACCCTTGGAAATAAGACCATTTCTATGAGTAAGTAAATACTGCGTCCATGGTCTATGTGCTGTTGCTATACAATGGTGGTGGAGAACTGTCACTTGAGAACCCTGAAAGCTCGCTTGACGATACATATTTACTAAGTAATTTAACTTCCTTCCTCAGCTCATCTATTTCTCGCTTCATCATCTGCGCACGAACGGAAGACGCAGTAGAGCGGGTGGATGAAGAGGACTTGCTGCGCGACGGCCCAGCAGAATCTATCGTCTCGATCCCCGCGAAAGCAACCTGCTTCGCCACCCTGCGATGTATTTGTTCAGCATTGTCGGGGGGACTTGGAAGGGGGCGACGAGTACCTGAGTTGCTGCCACCGCTCCCAGGCAGCGGCGGCAAGATCTTTGAGAGCCTGGGCAGGCTGCTGAGCACGTCGGACTTTGGGCTCGTCGAGGATCTTGAGGTGTCCGAGAGGCGCACTTTGTAGGTTTTCTCGCGCACTGGCGTGATCACCACGGCCTGGGGAGGAATCTGGATCTTCCTCCTGCCGCCTCTGTCCTGGGCGGTGGCGGGAAGGATGTAGGGCTCGTTTGTAGTGGAGCTGCCTGTCGGGGGCACAACGAGGAATGGGAGATCAGGAGACCGCTTGGAAGCGCCAAAGGGGAACGGAGGGGATTGCACGGCCGGCTTTGGACGAGAGATGTCGATGACGACTTCAGAGCGTTGGAACCCCTTCAGCAAGGAGGAAGGGTCTTGCTTTTCGGATGAGTGGGATGCCATCCGAGAACTGGGAACAGAGGACTTTGGAAAGAGATTTGTGGCGCGGTGCAGAATGGAGTGCATGAAGAACTGAGACTGAGACTTTTCGTCGGTGCTAGCCGCAAAGTTCCCTTCCTCGGGATGACGAGCTATGCGATGTCTGCGATAAAAAACGCAAAGCACAAAGGTGAGCAACAGCGCACATACGCCCCCCAGCACGCCCCCAACGATAGCGCCAACCCTGCTCATCTCAGAGGAGACATCCTGAAACGATTGCCCAGTGTCGTAGGATTTCACTGATCTGGAGCTATACTATCAGGAAAAGGAGAATTCCCAAGTAGGTATTGAAAGAGTCTTACGGCGTGTCGGAACGAGAGAAAATGTTGCCATAGATTTCGTTGGAGTGACCAAGCACCCCACTAGTATCCAGGATTAACGGAAAAGAGGCCCAGCTCCCTGAGGTGCTCATCGCAGCAGGATGCCGTCGCGGACGTTACTGCTATGCGAGAGGAAAGGAATGAGAATCCAGTCTCGTTACATGTTCCGTATCTTTAATGGTGTACTTATGTGTATTGCCACGGGGCGAGGGAGACGGTCGGTCTTGTCAACATTGATGCGACGAAGAGCGCAGTCGTCAACGTGAGGATTGAACATCGTCGGGCGCATCAAAACGTAGTCATGCCTCCAGATTCAAAGGATCTCAGTCCTGGACGGTGTAGGCAAGGTAAGAGATGTCCGTATCGATGACCAGAATGCTGTTCAAAGGACCTGGTATTCTTGCCATGGTGGCCACAATGATCGTGTGTAGCGACAGGGTTAGGGTTACTCACCTTGTTCACTTCATGCAACGTCTCCCCTTGCGAAAACGTCCAACTCCAGTACCATGTCGTACCTACGCCAATAATGCGCCGCAAACAAAGCTGAGAAAACCGGCTCGGCCTCAATCCTTTCGATATCGCGGAGAATCCAAAGGTCACGGTCCCGACCTGCCGCTCATCGCCATCTCCAAAACTATGTCCGACATTCTCGCTGATAACAAGGACGTGCCAATGCAACATGGATATATGCGCGTTCGAGATCTGGTGAGCCGCCTGCCTTGCGCCGTGCGCGGCTAATTCTCTCAAGCTCACCCATACGCTCATGAGAAGTGTCAACTTTAAAGTACTGGAGACTATCGTTAGGCGGGATGCGAAACAGCGCTTTCATCTGCGAATGGATCCAACAATGGTCGCAGAAAACGTTAAGCCCGACGCGTGGTGGATATCCGCGAACCAAAAGCCTTCCATATCGGTATGTCCGTCCGTCGCGTATAACGGGAGGATATGTACAAAGACCACTCCTAGGAAGCTGCAATAGACCTTGAACCTATATTCTCTGCTCAATCCATGCCTACAATCATTCATGGAACCACCCTCTCCGCGTGGCAAATCATAGGTTTCTTCTCTTTTTACATCCCTTGACGCGTCCTGATGGTTTTCTCAGAGAAACACGGTATACATCGTATGAACCACGATTACATTCACTGCGCACGAGACTTCAAGGAGAAGGGTGTCATTAGCGGTATACGGCAGTCGTCGAGGGTTTTAATATACATAAACGTAAAGCGCATGCTCGACGACGGCCTCAAGTTGTATTTGTCCAACAACGGTGTCGTACTGACGCCTGGCGACAAGGAGGGATATCTCAAACCCAAATACTTTCATCGAGTAGAAAAAGCCACTCGGACAATCAAAGAGATACCGCTAGACAGAGATCCGTAGTAGTATTAAATGCTGCTATATTACACGTTTAACCTCAAAGAAAGACTGCAAGGTGTTAAGACAGCGACCACCATGGCAAATAGAGAAAATTCACCTTGAGATAGTAGACCTGCCATGCAACTACAGAAAATAGCACGACAGCTTGCACTATGGACCACCACTTTACGCGCGAGTTGGTAGATTCCGCGGTATTGCGATGTGTCCGTTCCCGTACAACAATGTATTCCTGTTCATCTTTGACTGAGGTCAGGCCGCTGGCTAGAGATCGTATTTCTCGTTCTATGGGTGCGACTACATCGTCGTCGCCAACATATATCACACCGTGAACGTTGAAGCTAACATACAATTGGCGTTGAATCCGACAAGGCAAATGGTGTAACACACCTGACAATCTTGTCCGCAATAGCGCTCATTTGATTGGAGAAACAATATTCGTATCGTCCGTCCTTTTCTGCTGTGATGGAGAGTGTCCCTGTGGATTGCTTGACTTGCTTTCCTAAAACCTTCGAGGTTGGATCGGAGAGCTGTATATACACGTTCGTTAATGCCTACGAAACATCCAATAAGAACTGTTTTACCCAGAAATCAATGTCCAAGTGACCACCACCGCCAACTTGGTACGTGACGGTCATCTAGGTGGATTTGAGTGGATAAATTCAGGACTTTTGACTTGGTACGCACCTTGTCTTGTTTATGTAGGTCCTCGAAGAAACATTCCTTACGACCTGCGAGGACATCTATCATGTGTGCATTGGCGGCGAAAAGGAAGAGAAAAAGAGAGAGCCAGGCTGCGAGCATGGCAGGTGGTCGTGGTCGTAGTCGTGGAAGTAGAAACCCTAACCCTAATGGAGGTTCGGCTGTCGGTTCCCACGGGCTGCCGAAGCTGATTGTTTTCGCCTTGCCTCTTTCATCTCGCCCATCTTTGACTAGTTTTATCCCACATTTACTTGCATTTTGACCAATTTTGACGATGGAAAACACCGACGTCCTCGCACCCAGAGTATGTATTTTTTCATCCTTTTCCTCCTCATCGCGGCCGATATCAGTTACTCATCGCTAGCAACAGGAAGAGGAAGCCGATGTGCAGTTTGAGCCCGTGATAAAGCTCACAGAGCAGGTCGACACGAAAACCATGGAGGAAGACGAGGATGTTCTGTTCAAGATGTGAGTGTTGTGGTCGTCGTCGTCGTCGTCCATCGCGATCGCTGACTCGTACGATGTGCAAAGGCGGGCCAAGCTGTTCCGATTTGAGTCTGGGTCGTCTGAATGGAAGGAAAGAGGAACTGGTGATGTTCGTCTGCTCGCCCACAAGACCACCAAGAAGGTCCGTCTCGTGATGCGACGTGATAAGACTCTCAAAGTCTGCGCCAACCATGCCAGTGCGCCACCATTTCCCCATCCATCAGTCCCCTCCAGTCATCTTATGTAATCCTTATACAGTCACCTCGGACATGCGCCTCCAGCCTAACATTGGATCTGACCGATCTTGGGTGTGGAAGGTTGCTGCCGATTATGCAGAGTCCCCACCGTCTGCCGAGACTCTTGCTATCCGCTTTGCTAACGCTGAGAGTAAGTGTTGAATTGCTGCTACCGAATATGTTCTTATATTTTGATCAAGATGCTGGCCAGTTCAAGGAAAAGTTTGAGGAGGCTCAGAAAACAAATGCTAGCATTGCCGCCGCCGCCGCTGCTTCTACCACTGAAGAACCCAAGGCGGAAGAGCCTACAAAGGAGGAGCCTGCCAAGGTTGAGGAGGAGAAGAAGGAAGAGGAGTCCAAGCCCGCCGCAGAAGAGGAGAAGAAGGAGGAAGAGCCCAAGGTCGAGGCTGAGGAGAAGAAGGAAGACTAATACTCCTTCCATCGTAAACTCACCGCGGTTCTGTTCATTATCATTGTTGTTTCCTGACGTGAACCATTACATTGAGGTACAATATGTCTACAATTCACTATCCGCATAGATTACACTGTCCCGTTTCACGGTTTCTTGAAGAATTGCTTATCGCGTGCGTATTCGTCCTCAGCCATTATGTACGCTTGCATAAAGCGTATCTTCTCATCTGCCCTCCAATACACCGCCTTGCTCGTGCCCTTCACCACATCTTCAGTGATGAGTACGTGCTTAACAGCCTGTGCAAATATGAGTCTGTCTCTATCAAGTGAAGCGTCATCGTCTTACAGATCCGCTGAAAATAAAGGTCAATTTAGAAATAGCGCGTTATCTCGCGAGGACGTACGGTGTTTCATACATCGCATCTAACAAGACAGTTTCCTACTTCCGTCAGCACAGAGGCAGGAATCAAGGCACTACATACCATTATTCCTCGCAATCCTCTTGCGCCTCCACCTTTCTGTTCTGCCCTGCGACAAACTTCGTCGATTGCCATTCCCGTAAATCTCATTTCCACCCCAGAGTAGCTAAATAGAGACTGGTATTGCGACATGAGCGATCCCTTCACCTCCGTCAAAATACGGCGCAGATCTGGGATTGTCAGCGGCGACAGTGCCGTCTTTGATGGCAGACGCGATATGAATTCCGGTATAAACCTAGAATGTGTTTAACCACCGAGGTTAGGTTCCAAAGAATGCACAGATCCTACCCGAATTGAATTAGATCTGCGAATGACCCAAAGTTAAGCGCAGTGAGAGAAAATCGAGTGTAGTCAGGCATACCTGTAGTTTCGACCTGATCGAGAACGTTCGAGGGCTCCTTTCGATGATTGGGCGTGAAGAAAGTACCAGAGGCGAATCCGATGGACTGATATTGCACTTGGTACAGTTACTCAAAAGATGTGGAGGAGAACATACATTTTTCGAGATTCGTTGCTTGATAATCTTGTCCAGTCCGACAAATGCACCCGAAAAAATGAACAGCACATTAGATGTGTCTATGTGGTATATGTCGTTTTTTGCGGCTGAAAAACTGGGGTTAAATTCGGGAGGACGAATATTCTGTCAAGAAAACGAACGAGCAGGATTTATGACGGGGCCACCTTGTCCATTGGCAGGTGAGGAGTGGACTTCTCCGCCTCCTTTGACTTGCACAGAGACTATCGAACCTTCCATCATGCGAAGGAGAGCTTGTTGAACGCCTTCGCCAGAAACGTCTCTTGAACCTTCTGTGCCCGATCCGCTTTTGCGGGAGAGCTTGTCAACTTCGTCGATGTAGACGATGCCCATGCTAGCGCGAACGGGGTCATAGTGTGCATCTTGAAGCTAAAGAAATGCATCAAAAAATGAATGAGTCAGAAGAGGTGTACTCACTAAACGCTGTATGGCCATATCAACGTCCTCACCGACATCTACAAGCAATGAGAGAAATACAAATGGTCAAGATTGAATACCGACATCCAGACTGCAAGAGAAGTCAGATCTGGAGACGCATAGAGGTAGGTTCAGAATCTTGCCTGTGTAAATGTTGTCGCATCACTGACGGAGAAGGGAACGTCGAGTACATTAGCGAGTGTCCGAGCTAACAGGGTCTTGCCAGACCCGGTGGGACCTCTGCAAGGTACAGCACAACGAAGGGAAGTGAATAAATTGCCTTACATGACTAAAACATTGCTTTTCTCGAAGAGAGGCACTGGCCGACTGGGTATGAAAGCCTGTTGGGAGCTTGATCTTCGATTGATGGGTCGAACGCTTGCAGGTTGGACGGTCGAACCAGCTACAGACCCAGTATCAAATTGATAGAAAGGGTCTGGTTGACTGTCAGCAGCAGCATGGACATCCGCCTGCTGAGAGCTTGGTCTTCGATTGATGGGTCGAACACTTGCAGGATGGACAGTCGAACCAGCTACCGATCCAGTGTCAAATTGATAGAAAGGGTCTTGGTGGGTGTCAGCAGCAGTAGCAGTACCATGGACATCGGCTTCTCTCCGATGGAAGGCATGGTTGGCGCGAACTCGGTTATAGTGGTTGTATACACTTGAAGAAAGTGAGGAAAATATCAGGAACTAGATGTAATCCGGCGCACGCTACTGAAAGGGCTTTCTTTGCGTTCTCTTGTCCGACAACGTACTGGTTCAGATATTCAACAAGCTGGAGAACCGTTCAATAAAAAATTATACAAAATCTGGATGAGAAAGGTAATACCTGTCGAGGGGTTGCTAAGCCAAGTCCAGGTATACGGTATCCATCACTCTTGGGCTTTTCTGGAGGGCGTTCATGGACTGTCTGCGAGTGTGTCCCGAGGCCACGAGTAATAGTCTGCGCGACTTGTACATGCCGTCGAACACTTTGACGACGCGCTACCACCAACATGTCGCCACTGAGTAGTTGCTGGATGCTCCCTCGTCGACGAGCCCCGTCAGCCTCGTTGTCGTCGTCGTCGGTGACAAGTCCAGAATATGTCCCAGGCCCGACAATTCCGACAGCCTTGGTCCGTCCCGAAAGGGAAGTGCACCGCCACAATTCATCTTAACCTCTGCTTATGACCCGCTCGCCTTCGCCCCAGAGAATATACGGCGACCGCGACCAAGACCGCGACCGTGATAGGTCCTACCGCGAAAAATCTTTAAGAGAGTACGACGACCGGGACCGGCAAAAGCGACGACGCAGCCGAAGCAGAGATAGAGACAGAGACAGAGTTGATGGACACCGCCGCCGAGAGAGAAGTGATAGCAGAGAACGCAGGAAACGGTGTGTAATCAACGTTCTAGCTCTTGCTAAATGTCCTAATGTCATGTTAGCCGCAAGCGCGACAAGTCAGAGGAGCGCAAAGCTCGCAAGGCTGAAAAGAAACGTATAAAGGAGGAAGAAGAGGCTCGCCAAGTGGCCGAACTAAGCGTATACAGTGCTACAGACAATCCATTCCACGACGTCAACTTGGGACAGCAATTCCGATGGCATAAGAAGAATGAGAAGGAACGCAAGACGGGCATGTCTTTGGCTGACTCTCAGAGACGTGACGCTATTCGCCGTCAAGAGGCCAAGGAAGAGTTGGAACGTTTGAATCGGCGTCGCGCAGAACGCGAAGCTGATCAGAGAATTCGCGAGGAGGAAGAGTTACGCATGCAACGTCTACAGGAATCTGCACAAATGTCTGAATGGCTGGCAAAGGAGGGCGATTTTAGACTCGAACAAGAACGGAATCGTGCTGCCATTCGAATTCGCGAAAAGCGCGCAAAGGCTATCGATTTCCTTGCTCTCAATCTCAAATATGTCAATCCACCCAAGGACAACGATGACGATGACGACCAGGATGATGCTGGTTTGGAAATTGATCTGGATGAACCGTACAACATCTTCGACGTGAGCCGTATTATTACTTCTTGGCGGCGTATGCTGAAATGTTTTCAGAATCTAACTAGTGAACAAGTCGAAGAACTACATGATGATATTGAACGGTATCTGACTCTTGAGCAAGAGGAAGTAAATATTGATTTCTGGAGTGTAAGAAGAACTACACCCTCTTGCATTTCATTACTTACTGTCGTCTAGCATATGATGGTCGTGTGTAAAGATCACTTGGACAAACTAAAGGCCAACCGTCAGATGGGTATGGAAGCGGCCGCTGCGGTGGAAGGAGACATCGCTCGTTTACTCTCAGGGAAAACTTATGACGGCCTCATCTCCCTACAGCGTCAAGTCCAGGCCAAGCTGACGAGTGGGGAACCCATTGACAATGACTATTGGGAAACCTTGTTGAAGAAGTTGCTGGTTTGGAAAGCAAAGGTTTGTAATACTCTCTCTGTTTCGGCCCAACTTGACTCGTTTCCGAAGGCTAAACTAAAAAGTTTCCATGAAGTCGTAGTGCGTAATCGCTTGGAACAACTTCGTAAGCGTCAACGGGACGAAGCTCTCCAAGCCCAGGAAGAGCTGCTGGCTGGTGTTGCCGAGGTTGCTTCTGCCAAACCTTGGATTCCCAAAGATCCGGATTCCGCCGCGGCAACCCTTGAAGCCATAGACGAAGATGTCGAGGAATGGGATTCTTCTATGGAACCACCGCTCCTTGACATAACCAAATTACCTGTGGAAGAACGCCAGGTCGATATTCTCACTGCTAAAGAGGATTTGCGCTTATTAGTATGCTTCTCATTATCTATTTCGATACATAACTGACATACTCTCAGCTCGAGAAGCGCCGAGCCGTCGCCGCTTCAAGATTCGTTCCCAAAGTCGTTCAACAGACGGTCGAAGTACCCGACGAGGAAGCACCGAGTAATGCTGATCTCGCGTCAGAAGCGCTGTACCGAGCGGAGGCCGAGCGTGAACTGGAAGAGGAGGAAGAGCTCTTCAACATGGAAGAGGATATCGCGAACCCTACGACATATAACTGGGAAGACAAATATCGACCAAGGAAACCTCGCTACTTCAATCGTGTTCACACAGGTTATGAGTGGAACAAGTACAATCAGACCCACTACGAGTATGTTCTCGTCGTCCATAAGTTGGTTCCGTTATTGACGCTCTGTTAGCACGGATAATCCACCGCCAAAGGTGGTCCAGGGGTACAAGGCAAGATTGAATCAAATGCCCTATGTCTTGAGGTTCTAACCAATTCTTTCTAGTTCAATATCTTTTACCCTGATCTCATCGACAAGTCGAAAGCACCGACATACAAAATAGTGAAAGAACCTGGAAACGAAGACACGGTTTTGTTGCACTTTACTGCCGGTCCTCCGTACGAAGACATTGCGTTTAGGATTGTCAATAAGGAGTGGGAGTTCTCCCACAAACGGTACGTTTCATCACCCATTGTTCTGCATGGCGTCCTGATGAAAGCAATTAGTGGTTTCCGCAGCAGTTTTGACAGAGGTTGTCTATCTCTTTGGTTTAATTATCGACGTAATGTAAGTCGATTGTCTTTCTTCTAGCAACAGTTTCTAACGCTCCGCAGTTCTATCGCAAATAACTTCGTTTCTGTATTAGTAGGTTGCGAAAACGTGTACATATGTGCTGTAAACGAGACACTCCTGTTTTTGCGATTGTTGCCGCTGAAAGATTTTCCATTATAGGATATTCTTGATTGACCCTTTGACTGGCGATTGTTCTGGTGGTTGGTCCAACAATGACTGTGGACTAGGCGACCCTCTCTTTGTACGAATGAGTATAAAGTTGCGTTGATGGTGTCGTTCATTCCCATAACTCTTTCACCATGTACCCTCCGCCCAACGCCACTACCGAAAAACAAGCCGTTCGTCACATTGTGATCTCCGACCCTGACAATCCTTCTTCTGAAATCATCGTTGTTGAATCGGTCGCTCCCCAGAATAGAGTAAACTTTGTCTATGGCTCCGTTCACGAGAACGAACCACTGTCCTTCAGTCCGGTCGTTCCTGCCATTCAGAATGGACAATCAGAGGAGGCGGCACTTCAACCAAAAGAGCATTAGTTGAGGATATATTCACTTTTGCCTTCTAATTGACACTGACGCGCTGCTTTAGTGTTCTCCCAATCAGACAAGCCCGTGGCCGTCTGTCTGATGACAATCTTCAGCTTGCCTTTTGGCTAGTAACATTCCTCTTACGTTGTAGACCCTTGACCGGCACTTCTGGTAAGTTCCCCCCCCCCCTTCACAGCGTGCTGTACTCACGGCTGGCTTTGCTGGTAGATAACCGGGTTCGTGTTGAGTTGACGGGCGAGATTTTGAAAATCCTTAAGCAGCTTTCTCCGTCGAATGACTTGATATGCCTTGCTTTGTACTACATTCGGCGAATGCACCCTCGGATCTCAGAGGAAGATAAGCTCGAGCATAGCGCGGAAGACTGTCAACGCTGGGCTTGCGTTTCGATGGCTGTTAAGCTGTTATATGTTGGAATGATTCTTGCTTATCACTGCTCGGGAGAAGTGGAATTGTATGTAAATAAGTCCTGACCAGGCTGTGCTTGAACTGATTTTCGTGCTAGTAACGCGAAACAATTCGACATTCCTATAACTCGGGCCGAGGTATACAGAGCGATGGAGATCCTTCAATGGGACCTGGTTGTGTCCTGGAAAGATTGGCATTGTTGGTTGCAGCTGCTCGTTGCGGAACTCACGCAATCGAAGAATGATGAGCGTCAAGCCTGGTGCGCTGGGTTGGTCACTCGTGTGTTGCATGATGCTTTCAGCCGAGTATGAGCGCGAAGAAGATATTTTTGTTTGCATTGCTGTGTAAATTATTATTGGGCGCATCCTAGCTTCGGGGGCCTGTGTAAAAGACTGTATTCTGATTCATGATGAACGCTGAGAACGGCAGTCGAAACTTCTGGTGTGCAAGTCAGTTCGGTCATGTGATCTCCTGATAGGTAATCAGTACCTCGGCGACGGCGTCATCATCCTACCATTTCTATCTGCTGTTGTCTTTTCTTTTGCATCTCTTTCATTGCCTACTACCATCGATATAACTGCTGAATCGCCCGCAATGTCTGCCAAGATGGACGTCGACGAGCCCACCATCGATGAAGGGTTGTATTCGCGTCAATTGTAAGTGTCCCTGTGTGGTGGTGGCGACCCCGACGAGGGACTGACCGTTTGGCCGCAGATACGTTCTAGGACATGAAGGTGTGCATCCTGCAGGAATGGGGATTCTGGAGTTTTGAATGTCGTTTAGCTATGAAGAAGATGGCCGTATCAAACGTCCTCATCGTAGGAGTGCAAGGATTGGGCGTCGAGATAGGTAACATTGCAGGATCATGATATGCTGGACGCTACTAAAGCAAGTCATACCGCAGCCAAGGACGTCGTTCTCGCCGGAGTGAAGTCGGTCACCATCTACGACCCAGAGCCCGTCACCATCCAGGATTTGAGCACCCAGGTACGCGGTATTGCTCCTATGGCTGTAGATTTGTGCTCATGCGCGTTTCTAGTTCTTCCTACGACCAGAAGACGTTGGGAAGTCTCGTGCCGAAGCCACAGTGCCCAGGCTGGCGGAGCTGAACGCTTACGTTCCCGTTCGCAACCTTGGAGGCACCGCAGGACAGGAAATCACTGTTGATCTCATCAAGGGATTCCAAGTGCGCTCCCATTCTCCTTCGTCTCGATTTCTCGCTCATGATCTACAGGTCGTCGTGCTCTGCGGGATTCCGCTTGCCAAGCAAATCGAAATCAATGACTGGACGCATCAAAACGGCGTCAGCTTCATTTCTGCAGAGATACGTGGTCTCTTCGGGTATGCGTCTAATCGTACCTTCATCCATCAATCTGACGCGCATTAGAAACGTTTTCAATGATTTCGGGCCCAAATTTACATGTGTGGATCCTACAGGTGAACAGCCGTTAACTGGAATGATCGTATCAGTAAACAAGGTGGGTGGCTTCTCAAGTTTGGGTTCTTTTCTTACGTTGCCATAGGATAGTGAAGGCCTTGTCACCTGCTTGGATGAGACTCGGCATGGTCTTGAGGACGGTGACTTTGTTACTTTCACAGAAGTCCAAGGGATGACCGAACTGAATGGTTGTGAACCCCGCAAGATCTCTGTGAAGGGCCCGTACACATTCACGATCGGCGACACATCGAACCTTTCGGATTACAAGGCTGGGGGAATCTTCACGCAGGTCAAAATGCCAAAGATAATTGAATTTGTTTGTTCTTTCTCTGCGTTCTCGCAACTTTGACTAACTTGGTACCAGAAACCCTTACGCGAGTCACTAGCGTCGCCCGAATTCTTCATGACTGACTTTGCCAAATTCGACCGTCCCGCCACCCTTCATGCTGGCTTCCAAGCACTCTCCGAATTCCGAGTGCAGCACAAACGTTTACCCCGTCCGCGCAATGCGGCTGATGCCGCGATCGTCATCGACCTTGCAAAGAAATTGGATAAGGACGCCGACGAGAAAGTACTGACCGAATTGTCGTATCAGGCGACCGGCGACATTTCCGCTATGGTTGCAGTTATCGGAGGGTTTGTAGCGCAAGAGGTTCTCAAAGCGTGTTCTGCCAAGTTCCATCCCATGGTGCAAAACATGTACTTCGATTCTCTCGAGTCATTGCCATCTACTCTTCCCTCTGAAGCTGACTGCCAACCTCTCGGATCGCGTTATGATGGCCAAATCGCGGTGTTTGGAAAGTCGTTCCAAGACAAGATTGCCAATCATCGTCAGTTCCTTGTTGGATCTGGTGCTATTGGTTGCGAGATGTTGAAGAACTGGAGCATGATGGGATTGGCCGCTGGCCCCAAGGGTGCCATTCAAGTCACCGATTTGGATACCATTGAGAAGAGTAACTTGAATCGTCAATTCCTGTTTAGACCGAAGGACATTGGAAAATTCAAGGCGGAAGTTGCTGCCGCTGCAGTTGCCGACATGAATCCCGACTTGAAAGGCAAAATTGTCACTAGGCAAGAGGCAGTGGGCCCGGCATCCGAAGGTCAAGATTCTGTCTGTTCACTTATCGTCTCTAACACTGATTTCGGGCAGATGTGTACGGGGATTCCTTCTTCTCCGAGATTGATGGTGTTACCAACGCCCTTGACAACGTGAAAGCTCGTCAGTTCTCTTTTCCTACTCACTCAGAATACTGCTAAGAATTGTTCAGGGTTGTACATGGATCAACGCTGTGTGTTCTACCAGAAACCCCTTTTGGAATCTGGAACTTTGGGCACCAAAGGAAACACTCAGGTGGTCGTTCCTTTCTTGACAGAGTCCTACGCTTCTTCCCAAGATCCTCCGGAGAAGGAAACACCATCTTGTACGGTCAAGAACTTCCCGAATGCTATTGCGCACACCATCGAGGTTTGTCTCGATCTTTAGCTCTCCAGCTAGGTTATTGACACGTTCCTGTAGTGGAGCAGGCAACAGTTCGACGTCCTCTTCGTTAAACCGGCTCAGGCTGCCAACGCTTACCTCTCAGAGCCGAACTATCTCGAGAGCACCCTTAAGTACTCTGGACAACAATCCGAGCAAGTCGGCCAACTGCTCTCGTTTTTGGTCACCAACAAGCCTTTAACATTCGAAGAGTGCATTGTCTGGGCCCGCCTTCAATTTGAAGAGAAGTACAACAACGACATTCGTCAACTTTTGTACAGTCTTCCCAAAGACGCTGTCACCAGCAGCGGTCAGCCCTTCTGGAGCGGTCCAAAACGCGCACCGGACGCGCTAACTTTCGACTCGAATGACGTAAGTTGTAATTGATCTCTTCACGAAGGAACTTAATTCAACGACGATGTAGAAATTGCACCTGGATTATATCAAGGCGGCAGCAAACCTACACGCCTTCAACTATGGGCTGAAGGGCGAAACCAACGAGGCTGTCTACAAGAAGGTTGCAGATTCTGTCATCGTGCCGGAGTTCACCCCCAAGAGTGGAGTACAGGTGCAGATCAACGACAATGATCCTGTACCACAAGGCGGCGCAACGCCTGTCGATGACCTTGACGCCCTGATTGCGAAACTCCCATCACCAGCCTCTATGGCTGGCTACCGTCTCAACCCAGTGGAATTCGAGAAGGATGATGACACGAATTATCACATCGATTTTATCACTGCTGCTTCGAACCTCCGTGCGACAAACTACAGCATCAATCCTGCGGACCGCCACACCACGAAGCAGATTGCTGGCAAAATCATTCCTGCCATTGCTACCACGACCGCGCTTGTCACCGGTTTAGTGTGCCTCGAGCTCTACAAGGTGAGCACGATACCCATAATCTAAACGATGTGTCCCTAAGCTTTGGTAGATCATTGACGGCAAGAACAAACTTGACGACTACAAGAACGGTTTCGTCAATTTGGCATTGCCTTTCTTCGGTTTCTCAGAGCCCATTGCTGCTGCCAAGAACAAATATGGCTCAACAGAATGGACTCTTTGGGATCGTTTCGAGTTCAAGAATGACCCTACGTTGCAGGACATCGTTAATTGGTTCCAAAAGGAACACAAACTCAGCATAAGTATGGTCAGCCAGGGCGTGAGTATGCTATGGAGTTCCTTTATCGGCAAGAAGAAGGTATGTTCTCTTTTACCGTCCGAGACGGTTACATTGAGCCTTTCAACATAGAGCGAAGAACGTCTTCCTATGAAGTTCAGCAAGCTCGTAGAGTTCGTTAGTAAGAAGCCGATACCTCCTCATGTGAAGCACCTCATCGTCGAGGTAATGGTATCCGATGAAGACGACGAAGATGTTGAGGTATGAAATATTTCGGTTGACTGGGATCTATCTCTAATCTTTCAACCAACAGGTGCCCTTCATTGTAGTCCGCATCTAATGTTTACGAAGAAAGAAACGACAGCGCATGTACGAGTGTAGTATCATAGAGAATCTGTATTACTGACTTTTCCGTCTTCTCAACTTCCGATGCTGTTAAGCTTTCCATTCCACGTGTCGACCATGCTGTTGACCGTTCATTTATACTCACCTCGCGGCGTGGCCTCGTTCTCACCGTTACACCATGCTCAACTTTCTGCAACAGCCTTCACATGCACCAGAGTGTTTGGGTACGGTCTGTCAAGTCTTTGTTGGGACGAGTTTGCCGCAACTGACATACATCCAGGAACCGACGCGAGATTATCTTGACAGCAGTCACTCTGAGTATAGCCCCCCAAGTACCGCGATACCCGTACCTCGTGTCGTGGTGCCGCTGAGCGGGTGGTCTACTCCTGACTTAAAGGCAATCGACCCACTGAACGTTGATCAACATGCGTGCATTGCGCTAGAAAGCAACGACGAGGCGCTTCGAATAAGCGAGGCCAATGTATCGACCTTGACACACGAATCCGAACTGCCATCCAAAGACGTATGGAAGACTTATGCAAAAGACGCTCATCACTACGACAAGATTCGTTTCGAGTTCTGGAACCGACGACTCGATATACAGCTTTTATTCGTCAGAAAATGGTTTAATTAGTGTTGTCTGTACTAAGTGCATTACAGGCCGGAATATTCTCTGCGATTGTTGTTCCATTGATTATTGAAACCTATGGGTTTCTGAAGGAGCCCGGGCCTCCAGGCTATGCGATACGCATCAATATGATGTTCGCCGTTTCGCTGGTCATTAACATCGCGACTGCTGTGTACTGTTTGCACTGCAAGCAGTGGTTGGACGGCTATGATGTGAGCTTAGTGAAGGTGCCGAGAAGATCGTAATCTTGATGGCACTCATGTAGCTTGACGTTCTTCGTCGCTCCCTGAACGGCGACACTCGCGACTTGATCACTGCATGTCGAACTCGACAATATGTAAGAGCCCACTGTTTTGTATCGTTCATCTGCTAATCGACTGTCCCTCAGCGCTATCGAGCTCTAGAACGATATCATATCCCCAGGATTATGGATTTGGGCGCTTTGTTTCTCTACGTAGCCATCATCACATTTTCTATCGGCCTCGTCGACTTTTTCTGCCACATGTATCCCCCGATTGGTATCGTCGTCGCATCTACAGCCGGGGTTTTCGTGTTAGTTCACATCATCACGAGCGTTCAGCCTTGCTTATCCCCCGATTCGCCGTTTAAATCGCCGTTCTCGTACCTTTTGGCGAACTCTTGGAGAGGTGCAGTAACAGGCAATTTCAGCACATCGGGGAAGGTAGAGGTGTGGGAGCTGGAGGATATATCCAAGTGGAAGGAGAGTTTAGACGACGATATCCAACGCTGGGTGCTATCAGACATGAGCCGAAAACAACGGAATATCTCAATCTGACTTGTCTCTATTACCGCCTGTATCTCTATTAAATTTGAATCTTGTATTTGCGCCACCCAGTACTGTGAACGGTTGTCGGGGCTATACACTTCAAAAATGCCGGCTGAAGGGGGGAAATACGGCCTGAATGGGAGGGTCGAACTCAAGTTTTGTGCTCAACTAGGTCTTTTGATCTTGTTTGTTTGACTGGTTCCGTACTCAGGTTAAGCACAACGGATATATTTTCACTAAAATTCCCTATCATAAATGTCAATAAATATGCGTCAAGTTCATGATGTAGTGTGGGGTAATAAATAATGTTAATGAAATGAGAGATTCGCTGGTCAGTGTGTCAAAATCGCTGTCAACAATATGGGCACCACAACGTAGATCGCAGAGAGACTCTGCCTGGTCATTGCTCCGTCGTTCGATGCTGTATTTGATCCTTTCGTAGAGTTGTGGTTCCAGTCCGGTGTCCAGGCGCTGAGCCAGGTGCCCATAGCGGTGAGCACTTTCTCTTGAACTTGAGCAATCGACTCGTCTCCTTCGCCGGCTAACATTGAGTCTTCCGAGCAGTGGAATCCGTCACTGAGCCCCACTATGCGCGTTGGGGATTCGACGAATTTTGAGTCGTCTGCCGAGACGGTGGCGTGTAACCATGGGTCTCCTGTACACGAAGGTATCAGTGGGAGCGTTCGATACAGTTGATCTAAGAGTGAAGCGTACTCGTTCCCGTGGCGAAAGCAATTCGATCAGTCTTTGCGTTCCATGAGCCATACACCGCGTTTGTCTGATCCACGGAAGGTTCCTTGTACTCAGTGAAAACATCCGGGAATTGGTTTATGCATTGTGTCTGGCAATGTTGTTCAGATCGAAGTCCAATGAGCGAAGCAGAGACTTACCCTGAATGAATACTGGACGTCAACTATACTGGACACGAGAGACGGCTGTCCCTTAGGAGCCCCAGTCTATCAAATGTTACTCAGTATACAAAGGAAGGGTGATACATTTGGGCTTACTTGGAACCAGCCGACTTCGTTACAACTGGAAGGAAGATGAACAGCGAAACTTTGAACTGGAAATGGAACGTACACCATCCAAGACCATGCTCTGTCGTCCGAAGTGGTAGATCCAACGCTGACATTGATATCAGATACAGCGACGTTTACATGGGTGTTGTAGCTGCAGGCTCTGCAAACAATGTTCGTCATTGGAGGGGGCTTCTCGAAGAGTAGACGTACCCAGATCCATCCGAGTAGACAGGGCAAGCTGGTGATATTCAACATGATAACGCGACGACGCAGTGGACGAAGCTTACTTGTGTTTCGGAACCACAAAGCCCATGCTTCAATAGCGTACTCGAGACCCCAACCTTGCTCTGACGCCACAGACCCGTCTGCCTTGACTTCCAAAGAATCGCAGAACCCATAAAATGCTGCAGTGGCCTCGGGGGTACCATATACATTCATGGCTTGCCACATATAGAAGATATCCACTGTTGGGAGTGTCAATATCGAAAACTTGAGGGAGCTATATATGCTTACGGTAAGAGGCAGCATCGTCTGCGAAGGGTACATTAGCTAAACCAAAGTACGCCTTAACTTGATCAATCGCCGTTTGATTGGTGCCAGTGAAAATGTCATCTATGTAGGCGACTACAGCGACGACGTCGGATGAGCAGTTCTTGGGCATGTTTACGCGAGCGGGTTCATTGTACTTCCAAAAATCGCTGTAGAGGGTAACTATGAGTGGAACGGTCAATAGGTACGCGTAAATATCGTACGTGATAGCTTGAACGACGCCCGAAGAGGAATATCCTGCGTAGAAAACGTCTGTCTGACTAAATCATGAAATCAGACAAAGGACACACACGATAGTGGTGAAGATGGCTCACTTGGTCATAGTCCAGCTGACGAGCGCGCCAGGATAACTTCCGCCGGTCAGAATCCAGGGAACATCGGTAGGTGTGAGGCCCGAGTTGTTGCCATTGGTCATAGGCAACTTGACATTTTGCGCAAAGTAGACATTGTCTTCAACGGCTTGCTGGATCGTCAGGTACTTCAAGCTCCCTGATGACAAGTCGTCAAAAGGTTGGCTGAGGCCAAAGTATCTGTGTTCTAGCAGGATAGCTGAGCCATTATGATCCTGTGCTATGCGACCATCCAACGTCGCGTTTGTCAACCAAAAAGAATTGCCTAGATCGCGTTGAATATCAAAACAAGAGTGATGATGTCGCGTTGCGTACCGTCCATGTTCGATTCGCCGCCATTTATGAGGACTATCGGCCCTCCTGTAGAAAATGCATAAGGAAACGTGAATACATGTGTATATGGCGCGCACCTTCTTGGTACCACTCATCGTTGAACCAATACCGTTGCTTGAATGTTCCGAGAGAGGGGTCGTTGTGGTCGACGAGTTGGTCAAAATAATAAACCGTGCTAAGCCTGTCAAGCTCACGGGAGCTTAGCTGACGAGTATATTTGACTGCAACAGGAGTCCGAAGTGGCCTGTGAGCTAGAGCCGGGTAAAGAAAAGAAAGCGACAACGCGAAGACAAGAAAAAAAGAAAATCCCGAGTACATCTCGGGGGCAAGAAGGAGAATACGGAAGAGGGGGGAAGAACCTGAGCCTTTATACCCGGACAGGCGCTGTTTCGCCGCAATATAATATCACAATTGACACGAACGATGGGAAGGCAGTGCCTCATTCGCCCCTTTGGCGCCCATCCAGGTGATGATCTGTTGACAATCATCTGCGTTGCCAGTGAACTTGATAATGAACTTGTCAGACTACTGGTCGCATCAACGCTTGATGAGCCGCCTGTGGTTCTTGGGGAAAACGCCTCAGTGTGTGTGGGCGCCTTTTCGTTGGCATGCTACGCTGTTAACTGACACTGCCAGTGACAGATTGCGATAAGTATTGACAGAAAACCGATCAAGCCAAGCAAAATTGAGTAAGTATCGGTATTTCGGTCCGGACAGTCGATGAGGCACGTGGTCAGTAATAATTTTTGGTGAGCTACTCTTCACTCCACTCACCGCCTCGTCGGGCCCGCCCTCTGCGAAATGAACATCAGTCACTCGTTACCGTCGTCTGTTACAGGCATCTCCTTCTCTTTCCTGACCACCGAGGACATCCGCCGCATTTCAGTCAAGCAGATCGTGAATCCAGTTCTTCTCGATGACCTGAACAGACCCAACATTGGTGGTCTCTACGATCCAGCACTCGGTCCCAGTGACAAACAGGACATGTGTGTTCTCCGTTTGTTTCCGCGATGTTCTATTGATTTTACGCGCAAAACAGTTGTGCAACATGTCGGCTAACTTATTTCACTTGTCCCGGACATTACGGCCACATCGAACTACCCGCACCCGTCTTCCATCCACTATTTATGGTCAATGCGTACAATCTATTTAGAGGCGTCTGCCTATTCTGCCACCGCTTCAAAATGTCGCGTTCGCAAGTGTGTTAACTTCTCGTTTTGCTGACGTGCTTACCAACCCGGGTTCAGCTTGCAAAATACGTCGCTAAACTCAGACTACTTGATTATGGGCTACTTGCCGCTGCACAAGGCATCGATGAACTATCTGATTACCGTTCGGACGACAAGGCTGATAACGACATGCAGGTGGATGAAGACGAGCCAGAAGAGACAGAGGACGAATTTCTTGCCCGAGTCGACAAATATGTCAATATTCATCTCAACAGTGCATCTAGTAGCAAACGGGATAATTACAAGGACAATCTTGTTTACCAGGCCAGAAAGGATCTCATCAGCGAGTTTCTGAAGAGCACAATCTTGAAGCGATGTCAAAACGGGGACTGTGGACAGCAAGTATCTACATATATAACGTCTCCGTTAAGCTAACGCGGTCTGTAGGCACGCGTACACTTTTCGTAAGGAAGGCCATACCAAGATAATCGAATACGACTTGTCCGAAAAGCAAAAGCAAGCCCTGCAGAAGAGGCGTCCGGATGTGCTACTCCGAGAAAAGGCGGAAAAATTTGCACTTGCTGTCGATGGGGACGAAGAACATTCTGACGTCGATATGGATGAAGACGAAGGCGATGGTGATAATGTTATGTCTTCGGATGACGCAGCGGAACCAGTGGTACAGGACGCGCCAAGGGCAGTCACTGGCAAACTCAAAACCGGTCGAGGTCGAAACGAACGCATCATAGCGCCCGAAGAGTGTCGGGCTCATCTGCGGAGACTCTTTCGCAACGAACAGACTATGTGTTCCCTCCTGTTTGGGAAGCATGGACCCTACGCGAAACTCAACTCCAAAGGACTTTCCACGGCATCCGCAGATATGTTCTTCCTCGATGTCCTCCCCGTTTCTCCCACTCGTTTTCGTCCCCCGGCTTCCATGGGCGACATTCTCTTCGAGCACCCCCAAAACGAACTTCTTGCCAAAGTTCTTAATACCTCGTACAGACTCCGGGATCTCAATGTCGACCTAAGGACAGCCTCTAAAAAATCCTCTGATGTCGACGAGACACAGCGGAAAAAGCTCATGGGACAACTCCTCGAAAGTCTCATCCAACTCCAGGTCGACGTGAATAGCTTCATGGACAGCAGCAAAAATCCACAGCCTGTGCGCCAAGGCAAGCTGCCACCGGCTGGTGTAAAGCAGGGCTTGGAGAAGAAGGAGGGTCTTTTCCGTAAACATATGATGGGCAAGCGCGTCAACTACGCAGCGCGCTCTGTCATATCTCCCGATGCCAACATTGAAACCAACGAGATCGGTATCCCCCCTGTTTTCGCTGAGCGCCTGACTTTTCCTGAGCCTGTGACGCCCGCCAATATTAAGGAGATGCGGGAAAGAGTTATTGCAGGTCCTCGTACTACTGGAGGAGCGTCCATAGTAGAGTATGAAGACGGTCGCCAAGTATCACTGGTTCGTTCGTTTTCGCGACGATGTTGCATTTTTAATCTGATACTGATTTTCTTAGGAAAAATTGTCGATAGAGTCGCGAACCGCTATTGCGAATCAGCTTTTGGCTCCACAGGAAGACTCATATAATAAAGATCCTGGGCGAAAAGGGTTGTATACGCGAACCCCTGCAGTGAACAAGAAGGTGTATCGGACTCTGAAGGATGGCGATATGCTGATATTAAATCGACAACCGACTCTCCACAAACCGAGTATGATGGTACATAAAGCCAAAATACTGAAAGGAGAGAAGACAATTCGAATGCACTATGCCAACTGGTACGAGTTTCTTTTCACTTTCAATATAAGATACTCAACGAGTACCACTGCAGTAACTCGTATAACGGTAAAACCTATTCGTATTATGCTTAAACTATCTGACAGTTTTGACTTATAGCTGACTTTGATGGCGATGGTATGTGCAGGCCTCTCTTTAGCGTATCTTTCTAATCTGCTTGTAGAAATGAACATACATTTCCCTCGTGAGTAGCTGTACATTCGTTTGAGTAGTTCAAACGTTACATTTATGCTCCCATTAGAAAACCAGGTTGCAAGAGCCGAAGCTATGTTCATCGCGAATACCGACAATCAATACCTTGTGCCGACATCTGGAAATCCTTTGCGAGGCCTCATCCAGGATCATGTAGTTGCCGGCGTCTGGATGACAACTCAAGATGCCTTCTTCGACCGAGAGGAGTATCACCAGCTGCTCTTTGGTGCACTGAGAGCAGAAGAGGTAGTATCTGATCGCATCGTGACCCTACCTCCCACGATATGGAAGCCCAAGGCATTATGGACTGGCAAACAAATAGTACGCAATCGTACGTTGTTCTCGCTTTCTTGGTTCACTCATGATCGTTACAGATATCTACTGTGTTAAAGAACATTACGCCACGTAAACAAGCCGGCCTGAACCTTCACGCCGGAACGAAGGTGCCCGGGAAGATGTGGGGTACAGACTCCAAAGAAGACCAGGTCATCTTCGTCGACGGTGAACTGCTCTGTGGTGTCCTGGACAAAGCCGCTTTTGGTGCATCGGAGTATGGTTTAGTCCACTCCGTGTACGAACTATACGGTCCTGATACTGCAGGACGACTACTTGGCATTCTCAGTCGCTTGTTCACGAAATTCCTTCAACACCGGGCCTTCACTTGTCGCATGGACGATCTCATTTTGACTCCAACTGGTGACGAAAAGCGAGACGAGATCTTGGAAAAGGGACAGCACTTGGGTACCGAAGGATCGATTGAGAATTTTCCTTCGCTCGCGACGACCGCGAAGGAGGACATTCCTCAGGCGCTGAACCGACTGCTTGAAGAAGTGCTGCGAGACGACAACAAGATGGCAGGATTGGACATGACAGTGAAGAGTAAGCTCGGCAAGCTCACATCGTCGATATCCGAAGCGTGCATGCCCACGCACCTCTACCGGAAGTTCCCGCACAATCACATGCAGGCCATGACTCGCTCTGGTGCTAAAGGTAGTGAAGTAAACGCCAGGCAGATCTCGTGTGGACTTGGCCAACAAGAGCTCGAGGGCCGTCGTGTACCCGTCATGGTCAGCGGGAAAACCCTCCCCTCCTTCCAAGCCTTCGAGACTAAGGCCATAGCTGGTGGTTATGTCGCTAGCCGATTTTTGACGGGAATAAAACCTCAGGAATTCTACTTCCATTGTATGGCTGGTCGAGAAGGTCTCATCGATACCGCTGTCAAGACTTCTCGCTCAGGCTACCTCCAGCGATGTCTCATCAAGCACCTGGAGGGCATTCGTGTGCACTATGACCATACCGTCCGCGGTAGTGATTCTTCTGTGTACCAGTTTCACTACGGCGGCGATTCGTTGGATGTGACGAAGCAGAAACACTTGCAGGAATTCAGCTTCATTGCTGCGAACGAGAAGTCTTTCCTGGAGCTTCTGAAACCCGCGCTCCTGGATGGGAAGGTCGATACTACTATCGCAGATGCTTACATGAAAAAAGTCGTGAGCCGTCTCAAGAAGGGTAGCAGTCGACTGGACCAGATGGATCCCGTACTTTCTTTATACAGCCCCAGCCGCCATATGGGTAGTGTATCGGAGAACTTCGCCGTGGCACTCGACAAGTACATCAGGGAGAACCCGGATAACCTCATACGTACAAAGGGCGAGGAAGAGGGATTCAAGCGAAGGACGGATCTAGTGGCGAAGAATCACTTCAAAGCGCTCATGCACACCAAATACATGAGGAGTCTCGTGGAAGCTGGAGAAGCAGTTGGACTGATAGCATCGCAAGGGTAACTTTATTACTTCAAGCTATCGAAGTCAACTCAATGCCCTTCTAGTGTCGGAGAACCCTCCACTCAAATGACGCTCAACACGTTCCATTTTGCTGGCAAGTTTATGTCCATGTTACTTAAACAGTTGTTAAAAATTGAATAGGTCACGGTGCTGCGAACGTCACCCTTGGTATTCCTCGTCTTCGTGAGATCGTCATGACTGCCTCACAAAAACCTAAAACGCCGTCTATGTTGATGAAAGTCAAAGCCGGAACCCCCCAGGAGGATATCGAGACGTTCTGCAAACGTGCCAGCAAGCTGACGCTCGCGCAGGTCATCGAACGGGTGTCAGTCACCGAAGAACTCAAAGCATCTGGAGATGCCCGTCGGATACAATACACCGTCGACATAGACTTCTTCCCCGAAGAAGAGTATCGCACAGAGTACGATGTCGAAGCTGAAGAGATTCTAGGGTGTTTCTCCGTCAAGTTTCCGCTAACGCTAAAGCGGGAGATTGTCACTGAGATGAAGCGGCTGGACGAGGACGTGAAGAAGCAGATGGCGGAACTCGGAAAAGGCCAGAAGGTGTCGGATGTTGCTGATGATGACCAGGGCGACGATGACGGAGATGCCGAGCCTAAGAAGAAGAGAGCCGACGACGAGGAAAGCGAAGTCGGGGATGGGGATGCTGATGATGAAAAGCGTGCCCGGCAGAAAAAGCAGCAGGCTACGTACGACGATGACGAGGATGAGGAGGAGGATGCTGAGCTCACCGCGTACAACGATCACGAGATCGCAGCGGAATTTGCATCCGACGATGAGGTGGAGGTAAAGCCGGTCCCCAAGAAAGCCAAGGATCTTCAGAAGGTTGTGAAAACCGTCGCGTCGGCGTTTTCCCAGAATCTGTCTATGAGCACCTCCTTTGCGTTCGATGGCTCTCGTTGTACATTCGTCTTGGAGGTAAGTGCATCCATGGATCTTATTTCCTTGGTTCCTGATCTTATTCTAGTTCAACTCCGATATGCCCAAGTTGCTATTCATCGGTGTTATTGAACGGACATGTCGCGCTACTGTTATTCGGCAGATTCCGGGCATCACAGACTGCTTCCAGGTCAAGGGTGACGGCAAGAAGGGCGACGAAGCGGTGATGGTAAAGATTTTCATTGTCCTCTCCCCTGAAGTGCCTTTCTGATATCACGCCTTAGCTGACGACAAACGGGTCGAATTTCAAGGGCATCTGGGAGTTCGAGGCCGAGGGCGAGAGCATCCTGGAAGAGGGGGAGACGTATTCAAATGACATTTACGCGATCCTGAAAACCTATGGAGTAGAGATGGCGCGCGCGGCGATCCTCAAAGAGATGAGCGGGGTCTTCAAGGTGTATAGCATCAAAGTTGACGCGCGGCATTTGGAGCTTATAGCTGATTATATGGTGGGGTTTCGCGTTATGCGTGGTGATTGGCGCGTACTGACGCGTCATTTCTAGACGTTTGAGGGTGGCTATAAGCCATTCAATCGAAAAGGCATCTCGACGAATCCCTCGCCGCTGCTAAAGGCATCGTACGAGACGACGGCGGCCTTTTTGTCGGATGCCACTTTGTACGGGGACTTTGACGATCTGTCTAGTCCTTCTGGGAATATTGTACTGGGACGGCCGAATCTAACTGGGACTGGAGTATTTGATGTTGTACTGCCTGTATAGAGTCCGGAATATACTTGCTTTGACTTTCCGAATGCGGGAGACAATGGGTGGACAATGGCGCGGCCATTAACCGTCACGTGACTGCGAATAGGGTATCCGGGGTCTGTTGATGTTATGTCAGCGTGGCGATTTCTTGGGTCTTTGAGGGAACGCGTCGGTCTTTCTTTTACCGACCACCATCTCCTCAACTTTCTACGCTGCCTTCACGCCAATTTACACAAATCCAACGCTCGCCATCATGTCCACAAGGCCTGGGCCTCTCAAGCCGTGGGCCGTAGAACAGTTTTATCCAGAACTCGTGGGTCTGCCGCCACCACAGGCGCCGTTCAAAACGCCTAGCAGACCCAACAAACGTCCACACTCGTCTTCGGAAACACCTTTTTCGCCAACCAAACGTCGCCTGCTCAACGATGCAGGCATATATTGCCCAAGCAAAGCCGCGTTGTTTGGCACGCCTCCATCGCCTGCACCTTTCGCGACTCCCCTGCATGGTCCAAGCAGTCCCGCGAAAAGGCTCGACTTTGGCACTGTCAAAAGCGGTGTTGAGCTCTTTCCGACTCCGTCAGGTGCCACTGCCTCTGCCAGCAAGCTCGCCCCGTCTCCACGTCTTTCTGCTTCCCCAGACGAGGAAGACTCGCCTTTCAAGGCGCCGTTACCTCCCATACCTTTTGCGGGCGACCCCGTGACCCCCTCCAGTCGCTCCTCGATCCATTATCCTGGCTTTGTCGTCCATGAAGACAAGCACCCGCATCTGGCTAAGCTCCCTCCGCCTCCACGTTTCCAGGATGGCGATGAAGCGTACAAGGAGAACCAGCCGCCACCAGGGATGTTAAAAGCGGCGTCCATTGTCATATCGTCTGATCCTAAGACTGCCGAGCTGCAACGCAAGCACATGCAGATGCTGCAGGCTGGTATGGAAGTGAGCCCGGTTCCAATCGAGACGCCGACGAAGAACGAGACGCCAACAAAGAAAGAGACGCCAACAAAGAACGAGACTCCCAAGAAAAAGTCTAAGAGTCGTGGTGTCTCCTCTGCGAAGCGATCTCGTGCTCGTGCCGAGTCAGCCACTCCCGTAGAGCGACGTTACCACACTCGTTCTGTTGCAAAGGCAGCTGCCGAGGCAAAGAGGCAGGCAGAGGCCAACGGTGCAGACTTGTACTAGTTCTGGCAAACAATTCTACCCCCCTACGACACCGACCGCTCACGCTCTTTCACGCCATCCCACACTTTCTATCGTCTGAAAATCGCATTATCCAGTTTTATTTCTTGTATCTTGTTTTCGTTGACATCTCACCATGATCTTATTTCACGACCATCCATCCATCTTCTCTATTCACAGCATCGACGGTACCGTACATACTATAAACTACGTGCACATATTGTTCTAACTTGACAGTCTTCTCTTCTAGGCTGTTGTATTTACACGAATTAGGTCTTGGGACAGTAACTTCAGTGTAACTAGTTCCTTCAATTGAATAGTACTAGTTTTTGTGTGTTATTGTGGCCGCGCGACACTTTACCAGATTAGGAGAACAATGGCATAAGGGTGGCGTGGAAACACGAGGATAGCGGCAGGTGAACACGAGGATCGCACACGGTCATCGAGTCATTTCTCCCCAAAAGTTGTAATGCAGGGGTACAGAACGAGTCAATGCCCGGGTGACAGATGGACTTGCTTCCCCGCCACAAACGTCCACATAGTAAAGATTTACTCCAATCGTTTATTTGAACGACGAGGTAGTAAGTTGTAGGTAGTCACGTAGTGTGAAGGCTGCCGTATACTGTATGCGCCGGCCTCGAGCATCTCCAAGTCAACCTCAAGATAGTTTTGAATGATTGTAAGCATAGCAGTCTAGATAGCCCAAATTAGGTCTCCCCACGACGGTAAATCTGCAGAAACAAAGTGATACTCTCCGCCATAAGTCTTCTTTGCCTTTGTCGTCCAAGGCGCGTCCAGTCCGCGCTTCACGACATACTCGTAGTAAGGAAGGTCCCAGACTGGATTGGCCAGGCCACGGCTTATATTTGAGATTGCGTCCCACGGACCGTCAACTAGAACGGATTCGCAACGATAGAATGTAGGATCGTATGAGACGGTTTCGTTCAAGTTGTACTTGGCTGTGTATTCAAAACCTTTGAGGAGGATGTTGTCGTCAAACGCGAACATGTCGCCGCCTTGGGATTGTACGATTCTGGAAGCAGAAGCTGCCCATGCAAGTCCTACTTGGCTGTGACCTACAAAGCTAGTCAACAACTAAACTTGGAAAACAGTTCAACAGGAACGTACCTTGATCTCTACCAGATTCTGACAGTTGACCGGTAGCAGGGTCGATCATTCCGTAAATACCGCCACAGAGACCATTCTGGTACTCATTCAGCGCGTAATTCCACAGAGACACATCGTCAAGATAAGCCGCAAACGCTAATAACGCCGCTATACTCGCCATTCCATAGTTGGCCTGGCCGATAACAATCGACTGTCGTGCAAATAGCCAATACAGCTGAACCGAGAATCCGGAGCCGCCTCTATACGACGCGCCCTCCTCTCTCCATCCTCCCTCCCAACGCATGATCTCTGCGGCATTGACGAAAAACTGGCCTTCCAAGGCAACGAGCAGACTCGCGTCAATTCCAATGATAGCTTCCAGCGCGCTCCCCCAGGCATCCAAGATGGTCGTAGACCGATTCCAGTGCGCCTCGTCACGGGTTATATACCACATGAGCGCGTTCTGCCACGCGGCGCGGGTGTCGTGGGTGAAGGAAGAATAGTTGGAGACGAGCCCGCGGGAGATGACAGCAAAGGGGCCTTCCATGGGGTAGTCTGATTGGGAGAAGGGGTCTTGCGCGAAGAGGACGAACGCGGATGACTCGGAGTTGGAGGAAGTTCGGATGCGTTCGAGGTCTGCATGGGTGTGCCAAAGCCCGGGGTGATGGAATTGGCTGGGACGCGTTTTGGAGAAGGAGATGGTGGAGAGGGGGG
>QLPD01004014.1:0-13871 GCA_003314085.1 Hymenopellis raphanipes
AAATATTCATCTTTAACTTAAACCCGAAAATAATTCAGCGTTGTCCATCTGTGTACACAGATCAGTGTCGGCTTGTAAGCATAAATGATGATGATACGCACAAGCCTTAGTCTCGTACTTGCCCAGGCCGACAATGACATTCTGGGGCTCTTGCGGCTTGTTGGTGAGGTAGTTCTCGAGAATGCTCTTGGTGCCAGCAGCATAACGGGCCTGGGCGTCGAGCGTGGTACCACTGTAATGAGGAACCATGCCGTTTCCGCCGCCAAGAGGGTTCTTCACCGTGCGCCAGATGTGGTCCTTGGGAGCCGGTTGGACGTTCCAGACATCACCTAGTAGCGAAATGTCAGTAGTGTACTTAGATTCGTCTCGAAACACGGCGTACCAGAGTATCCAGCTAATTTGCCGCTCTTGAGAGCTCTGGCTACGGCATCCTTGTCGCAAATAGCGCCACGAGCAGTGTTGACGAGCCATGCACCGTTCTTGAAGTGTGAGAGGAGTTCGTCGTTAACGAGGCCACGGGTGCCCTCATGAAGCGGGCAGTTCACGGTTACAACATCGCACTGTTGATGGCACAAGTCAGAAGAGCTGGGATAGTGAACAAAAACATCCTTACCTGTGAAACAAACTGTTTCAGATCTTCGACGCGACGGGCCTTCACGGCTTCTGCAGCTGCGGCGGGAAGCGGGGCATAGTCATAGTACAACAGCTCCTTGCAGTCAAATGGCACGAGACGCTGGAGCACTCGGTATCCAATTCGGCCTGCGCCAATAGTTCCAACGACTTTGCCCTCCAGGTCGAAGGCGTTTCGGGCAATGTCCGAGACTTGCCAGTCGCCGCGCTCAATCATCTACGATCCACATTCAGTAGAGCCCGTGGTACCGCACTGAAGAGGGGCGTACCTCATGCGCCGGCACAAAGTTGCGGACAAGCAGGAGAATACTCATGATGACATGCTCAGCGACGGATACCACGTTAGACCCGGAGACTTCCAAGACTTGAATCTTGCGGTCGACACACGCGTTGAGGTCGATGTGGTCGGAGCCAACACCAGCGGTGATACATATCTTGAGGTTTTTGGCCTAAAAACATGTCAGAGGACATTGATTAACACTCGACTTGTATACACACTTTGTCCACAAGATCCTTGGTCAGGTATCCTGGATGGAAAGGCGTGGTAATCAAAACTTCGGCCTGGGTAAAGTGAGTGAGTAGGACGACACACAAGAGCTGGATTGGCTCGTACATCGACAATGTGCTTCTGGAACACGCTATCGGGGCCTTCTTTGTCACTAGAAACCTGTTATTTTCATTGGCGTCGTCTGATCATAGTGGCGACACCAATTCCTTACTACGCCGAAAAATTAGCACCAGCAATAAGTGGCGCACGAAGGAGCTCACCAATAACCTCATGACCCTGCGATGTGAGCCATTCTGAAATCCCGAGCTACCATCATTCAGAACGTCGTCGGTAAAGGAAACATGGGGAATTACCTTATTCTCCACAGTGCCTAGAAGTCGAGGTTCCTCCTCGGCAGCCTTGAAGCCGTTGTACAAGATGATCAAAACCTGAGGGTATTCGATCAGTTCTCGGTCGTAGGACGCGCTTGAAAGACTGAGACCTTCATGATGAGTATGCGAGATGATTAAGATTGCTATGGGAGAGATTGTGGATACAGCCGCACTGACTCTACCCACCTTTAAATGAGCTGTTTACGGAACAACCTTATGCCCACATCATCTGACGGTAAAGATGACCTGCGTGGCAAAGACATGCGCGGGTAAGAGCCACGCCAAGAACCGCGTGAACATCATCTGATATCGTATCTTCCCCGGACGAGTCGTCACGATACTTCCATATTTGTACATGACCGCTTCATGAATGAACCCAATTCAGGTTGGGCCTGGCTCTAACCGGGTTTGGGGGGCCATAGGTGGGCTTATGGATCAATTCTCACCAAACAGTGGCGGCTTAGCATCGTGCAGTGTCGTATCACATGAGAGTCCCGTATCAAAATGCTCGCACAGTCAATTGATGACCAACCAGTCCCATGGCAGGTCAGGCTGATAGTTGGCGCCACCCAATAATAGTGTTGCGTAACTGTAGGTACCCAAGTGTGGCCGGGATTCCTCGGGTGTTACCAAATGACTGATGACACCGGCAACAAGTTATCAAGCTCTATAGGGTAAAGGATACACAGAAGGACACACCGGGCCCCAGTCCTGGCTAAGATGACAATTTCCGTATGTCTTCGGCGTCCGGAGTTTGCACCATTTCATATCCTCCCTCCTCAACGACCTCAACAGTCGGACTCGACGCAGTTTCCTGCGCTCGCTTGATTGATTCCCACTCTACACGAATGAATACCCACATCCAGCGCCGCACAATTTCCGCTACCTCAAGAAAGAAGATGGTAATACTACCGTCACTTTTAGAGTGGAGGTGACTGGACAATTTAATTGACCAAGTCAACCGAAGTACGAGATTGAGGAACATTAGGAGGGGGTAGATGGGCAGGGGATAAAGGATTATGGGCCTGAGACCTAGCGGATGTTTTCTACTGCTGTGTAATTGACGTGGGGAGGGAAGTGTTCGCGATTCAGGTGCCATCAATGGTGTACCGGAATGCAAATGCGGGAGGACCAGTCGCCGAGGAAGAGGACGTTCTCCATGAGAATGATCTGACCCGTTGAACTTGAGTAGCTCCATACCCCAATCGTTGGTTACGTCCCACCAAAAGGAGTATAGCGAATTTATCGCAGCAGACAGTAACCTGTGGATGGGAACTGTGAACCACTGACAAGGATATAACGCATAAATGATCACCATAGACGAAACAGTGGATGCTCGCCATGCCAAGCAACATCTGAGACGTCTTTACCCAATTCTTCTTGAAGGTCGGTCTCGACAATTCGCTGGGCGGCAGAGAGAAATATGACGGGAAAAGAAGTCGCGTATTTCAACGCGTTATACAGAGGACGGCGACTTGCGTTGGTGGAAAGCGAATATTCGGCGATGCATTGTTTGAAACGCACGAGGTAAGGAAGGCTATCTCGGATTAGCAGCGCGTATGTCACTCATCGGGGCGTACGTACCACATTATTGTAGGCAATATCCATCGCAGCATGGTGTCTTCTCTCGGAGGTAAAAGAAGGCTGTTTCCCGGTAGAAGCATTCGTAATGATAGCCAGACATCCCCGAGAACTTTGGCAAATGACGTGAAGATATCGGCGAATACGACGTCTGCAAAGTACACCGGACTATCCATTGACGATGCCACACATCTGCGGATGGCACTTTGAGGAACAACTGCATCAGACATGAACATGTTACAAGACGAATATACGCACTGCAGAAATTTGTCGCGTTCATGTTTGTAAAAGATGTTGTATGGGCAAACGAGCATGAATAGAATCATCAATGCAGACACCCCAGGAATGTACCCAAAGATATCGATGAGCAGAAGGTTCCCATCCGTCGCATAGCGGTATGTGGCCCACGACAAAAAACACCACCCGAAATAGACTGCAGATATGCGGTAGACAGGGCCGTATAATGGAGACGGAGGCGTAAAAGTGAACCCGCCTATTCGTATTGACGTAGGTCGCTGGTTTGTATCCACTCTAAGTTCCATAGTGTCCACTACGTCTATGCCCGATGCCTCAAGGCCATGAAGGTTCGTTGCCCATCCCAAAATGCCGATCCCGGCCAATACCAGAACGCGAAAAGGCAGAGGAAAGGCGGTGGTATAGTTGATCTCGTCTTCATCGAGTATATCATGGACCATGATTCGTTGTTGAATATGCCGTCGGGAAAGTCGTAAGAACAAGCAAGGAGAGGCGCAGCATGAACCAGTGCGCGACGGTAGAGTAAACAGCACTGACACGTGGAGGAGATCGCTTATTTCCTTTTTAGAGCTCATCCCAAACGCTCATCACGTCGATTGCGCAATGGCGACTGCCTCCAAGGCGTCGGACACGGATTTCAGAAAGAAGTGGGACAAGGAAGAATACGCCGAAAAGGCACGGAAACGCGATGCGGAGGAAAAGGAGCGCATGCAGGAGAACGAAGCCAGGATGAAGCAAGGTACGCCTACGCAAGTTCCATAGCCATGTAGCAATTCATGTTGACCTCTAGGAAAGCGCCCTCGAAAGGCTCCCAAGGGTGACTTGCCCAAGCCCACGGAACTCATGCAGCAGCGCGAAGGTCCATTGGAACTTGACAAGAACTTGAACAAGACGATGGTCGTCCAGAATCCGGGCGGTCGGGGCCCAGGAGAACCTGGTTTCTATTGCGACACTTGCAGTCGGAATTACAAGGACACTACTAGCTACTTAGACCACATTAACAGTAGAGCGCGTACGTTAGCCTTTTTGGTCTCAATATATTCATTTGACTCATCCATCTTTGCAGATTTACGTGCTCTTGGACAAACAACCAAGCTCCAACGTTCAACACTGGAGCAAGTGCGTGCTCGAATAGCAATGTTACGGGAGCGAAGCAAGGAGAGTGTGAACGCGAGGGCGTATGACTTGGATCAGCGACTGGCAGAAGTCAAGGCCAAAGAGAAAGCTATTCGCGATGAGAAAAAGGCAGCCAAAAAGGCCGAGAAAGAGAAGGCTCGAATAGAGATTGCGAAAGAATCTGCTGAGGACGATGAGATGACCAAGATGATGGGCTTTGGTGGGTTCGGCTCGACAAAGAAATAGCGGACTCCGATACAAACTATTACTGAGCTACATGTACATTACAATTCTTATTCTACGGTCTAACCAGATACAACATAAACTTGACCTCTGCAACTTCTTGCTCCTCTTCAATCAACACCACACTGTCCATCTGCTTCGCTTCTGTTGGGGTAGCACCAATGGTCTTTGAGACGAATGCCGAGTGCTCAGCCAGAGAAGCATTGATCTCAAACCCGTCGGCCGTAGAGAAGGTATAAAAGACGTGAACGTCGTCCGTCGCTTGCAAACCAGCCTTCTTGCGTAGCTTTTGGACACGATTTATGAACTCGCGAGCTAGCCACTCTCCTTGAAGGTCGGGATGTATCTGGATATCCAATCGCACAACAACGTCGTTATCAGTGTGGGTTCCATATTGACCTTGCGCTGCAGGCGGCAGTTCAAGGTAACGTTGAACAGTGAGGTCTCCAGCGACGAGTTGGATGCCGTCCACCATGAGCTTCCCAGAGCTAACGTAGTCTCGGACAGCATCACTTGATACCTCGGGAAGACCATTCTTCACTCGACCAAGGTCTTTCCGGAGCTTCTTGCCAAGTACTGCCCAATCAGCGACAGCTTTGTACCGTACACCGGCGAGCGATTCGTCCGAGCTGAAGACAATGTCCCGTACGTTCAACTCTGACTTGATGTAGTGTTGTAAAGGTGTGACGTCCTCCAGGTACTGCGCATCAGGGTGGAAAACAAGCAGCTCTTTGAGTGGCGTCTAATAAATGCATTAGCAATCGTGTTAAAAATTTCCCTCCACTCAAGGACTGACCTTGAGCGACAGATTGTTCTTCTCTCGAATATTCCGCGTGAGCTCGATGACACTTTGCATACGCTTCACTTGTCTCTCAATGTCCGGGTGGAAATATTCTTCCTTCACCTCAGGGAAGCTGACGAAGTGGATAGATCGAGTATCGCCAGCCGCCGTATCTTCCGGGATATAGGTTCGCAAAGATTGGTAAAGGTTCTCAGTTAAGAACGGGGTATATGATGACTGATTTTGCGGGTCAGCACACATAGTCGATCAAGTGAAGAGAGGCATACCATAGTCCGACATAGTGTGAATAATGCTTCAAACAAGGTGTTCAAGGCAGACAAGGTGTCCTCCTCGCCATTTTCGCCTTTGAGACGTTTCCGGTTGAAGCGAATGTACCAGTTCGTGAGTTCGTCAACCAGATCCAGAAGACGGGGTATGATAGTGTACAAACGGTATGCCGCCATTTCTTCCCGCACCAACTTGATCAAAGACTGGCAACGCGCAAGTATCCACCGATCCATGACGTTGACCGGCAACGGCGCATTTGAATCATACTTGAAATCACGTCCTGTTGTCTTCTTGAATAGAGCGACTTGGCCCAGGAAGAATCGGAAGGAATTAAGCCATGGGAGGAGCACGCGGGAGATGACTTCTCGGACACCCTCTTCGCGGAACCGGAGGTTGTCCCCTCGAACGATAGGAGAGTTCACAAGGAACATTCTTGTAACAGCAATGAGTATATGACGAGGACCAGTAATGATATGATGTACCTAGTTGCGTCGGCACCATACTGATCAATAACTAGATTAGGATCAGGATAATTCTTCAAGCTTTTACTCATTTTCTTCCCATCTCTAAAGTACAGTCAGTATAGTGAATCGCGACGCCAGCTGAACAACATACGCAGCAAGGACAAGGCCCGTGACGATCAGATTCTTCCAAGGAGCCCGTCCAAATAGATGCGTTGAGAGTACAAGAAGCGTATAGAACCAACCCCGTGTTTGGTCAATGCCTTCAGAGACAAAGTGGGCGGGAAATGTGTTTTCGAACAACTCCTTGTTCTCGAAAGGATAGTGGAGTTGAGCGTAAGGCATGCTGAAATCGGATTTAGGGATGCTGGAAACGACACTGTTTAGACGGACCTTCCTGACTCGAACCAGCAATCAAAGACTTCTTCGACGCGTCGAAGCACGCCTTTGCCTTGTGACGAAGGAATGGTGATACCGTCTACTGACTCCCGGTGAAGGTCGACGATCCCAGTTTTTCCGGATAGCTTTTCGAGCTCTTCAACTGAACCAACACAAACAATCTAAAATCAACCTAAGCACACAGGATCAAGTCGCGTCATAGAGAGCAGTAAGACAGACCTCCTCCAGATCATCACTTGCCCACAGAGGGATCGGAGTACCCCAATAACGGTTTCGGGAAACATTCCAGTCTCGAGCATTTGCTAACCAATTCCCAAAGCGACCATCTCCTACGCTCTGGGGGACCCTGGAGACGATCTCAGCCTGTCTTCTGCAGTAAGAATATCAACCGTACCATAGTGTCTCTGCGTTGTTCTTGACAAGATCATCGACAATGGGAGTGACACGAACAAACCATGCAGGAACTGCTCTATAAATCAAAGGAGTGCCAGATCTGAAAAACTCTAAGCCCCAAGATACTGCACATAAAGTAATTTCTTACCGCCAACAATAGGGATAAGAGTGCTTGATGTTGGTTTGTACAATGAGTCTACCCTTCGCTTTCAGCGCTTTTTGAATTTTACTGTCGGCAGCCTATCCAACATAACATAAATCGCACTGGCACACTTGGTCATTCATGAACACATACTTTGACGTGATCTCCCTTGAAATCGGGTACCTCGTCAGTGAACCGACCAGCGTCGTCGACGGGACATGGTGGAAGTTCATCAGGGCGTAGGACACCGTTTGCGATAGCGATACGGTGGTCGTCTTCACCAAAGGCAGGAGCTTGGTGCACGATCCCAGTGCCGTCGGCTTTCGTGACATACGTGTCAACAATAACTTTAAACGCTTTGTCTTCGAACTGAAAAGACGTTGAGCGTCGCAAAGAAAAAAGACCAACGGATATCGAGCGCTACCTTTTCTGTAAAATAGTCGAACATAGGAACGTATCTCCAACCCTTCATGTCTGCACCGGTGTACACGGCAAGTTTCTTGAATTTGGCCTTCTTAGGATCCTTATATAATGTTGAAAGGAGTTCTTCATGTAATATGAAGTTTTGGTCTCGTTCTTCGTCGTGGATTTTGATGTAGCTGTAGTCGGGATGAACGCAGAGAGCTAAATTCGAAGGTAAGGTCCAAGGAGTGGTCGTCCAAGCTAAAAGAGACGTTTTTGGGTCGTCGACCAGTGGGAAGGATACAGTGACTACACGGGGTTGAATGAGGAGGTGGGACGAATGGTGCATCGAACATACCCGCAGGATCATTCACATCTCTGTAGTCCAAACCAGCCTCGAAATTAGATAATGGTGTGGTCAAGCCGGTGGAGTAGGGCATGACCTTGAGGCCACGGTAGACGAGTCCCTTTTTGAACAGTTCACTGAACGCCCACCACACAGACTCCATGAAGCTCGTGTTGAGCGTCTTGTAATCGTTATCAAAGTCAATCCATCGACCCATGCGCTCTACTGTGTGTCGCCACTCTGAGGAGTAACGCATAACAATTTTCCGGCATTCCGCATTGTAGTTCTCGATTCCGAGCGCCATCACATCAGCCTTTCCTGTGATCTTGAGTTTCTTGTCGATTTCATGTTCAACAGGAAGTCCGTGTGTGTCCCATCCAAAACGACGGGGAACGTGATAACCACTGACGTGGGCATGCCTTGTGACAATATCCTGCACAGAATTCAGGATCTGTAAATGCAGAAGGTATACATACGCACCTTGATAGTACCAGCCAATAAATGGCCATAATGTGGCAGACCTGTGGCGAAGGGTGGGCCATCGTAAAATGAGAATACTGGCCTGCCCTCAGACAGTTTGAGACTCGTCTGGAACGCGTCTATTTCTCTCCAAAAAGCAATGACTTTTTCCTCTTCTCTTGGGAAGTCAAACGGTGCAGAGACTGGATGGAAGATCAGGGTTGATTAAGGGGGGAAGGGAAATGCGAGAGCTGACTGTCGTGAGGCGGGAACGCCATGGTGAAGCTGGTCGTTACAACAGTCTGGCGTTGATGTATCACAGAATCAAGAGCAATCAGGATGACTCGACGATGGTTTTCGTCAGTAACGAGCGCCCGGAGAATGCCGGATGACATAAGCGCCAAACGCGTTTGTCACAGACACGAGATGGTCACGTTCTAGGTCTGAACTCTGTTGATCACCATCGCGTGTGCTCCGCCCGACTTGTACCATGGCCAACGTCTTTGCAGGCGTTTCTTTTTTTCTTCCTATTTCTATCCCGCCGGAAAGAGCAGATCAGCTACGATATGCGCTGCAGGATGGAGGTGGGGTCGAAGCAGACGACCTCACCGAGGCGACCCATGTAATCACCAATACCGACCGCTTTGAAGGTTGGCACCAAGTCCCGGCGACTACTGCTGTCGTGACGGTGCGTGTTGTCGATTCCCTATCTTTACTTTCTCAACGATCAGCACAGGAGTTGTGGGTCGAACGCTGTGTACATTTTGAAAAGCCACAACCGTACGTGTTCTGACGTGTCGAGAGCCACGAACAAATTAACATTTCTAAACACTAGGACTGCGATATACTCGGCGGACCCTAAAATGATCTTCTCTGGTGTCACAGCATGCGCCGCTGAAGACGTATGTTCCTACTGTTCGCGTTTACTGCCTTTCATGCTGTCTCCAGGTTCCTGAGAACGATAAAGAAGTTCTCATGGTCGGAATTACCTCGCTTGGCGGCTGCTGGCGCGCGAATCTATCCAAAGATGCCACGCATTGCTTTGCCATCACGCGCTCTTCACCAATGTATTCCGTCGGCATGCACCATCACAATGAGACTGGCGTCAAAGTCATCCTCCCGCACTGGTTTGACGATTGCATGCGCATTGGGCGCGGCTCCGTCGACCTCGACCGATATCAATGGCCAGACCCGCCGCTATTGAAGACTCTCGGTACTGGCGAAGCTCCGAAAAGGTCACAAAACGTGGATTCTTTCAAGAAGGCGCTACTCAAGACGGCTGTGGCTGATGTTGATTACGACTTGTCCAAGACCGTCCACAGACAAATATGGAGCCAGCGTCGCCTTCTGTTGAGCAGGAATCTCGGTATCACTCCAGAACGAAAAAGCGCTATTGAGAGTGTCATCGAGAATAGCGGTGGTATTGTTATTCGTTTTCAGGACGATGCTGATGAGAAGGACGAGGTCGAGGCAGTAGACGATTGCGACTACTTCATCACTAAACACCGAAGTGGAAAGGCGTATTTCAAGGTTAGTTGTCTTCTTTCTTCTTAACCACCCCTTACGCCCTTTTCAGGCTGCGCGCGCTCGGAAAACGATTGGAAACTTGAATTGGCTTTTCCATGTTATATCCTCGGGCACGATTTCCCGACCAGCAGATGAACTGTTGCATTATCCCACTCCTAAGAAGCCTATTGACACTTTTCAAACTCAAGTACGCCTGCTCCTTCCTATGCCGTCAATATACCTTCGAGTCTAACGAATCTTTCAAAGTTAATCTCCATCAGCAATTATACTGGAGAAGGGCGGGATTATCTCAGAAAACTCATCGAAGCGATGGGGGCTAGATTTACGGCCAATATGTCTAGTCAAAACACTGTTCTGGTTGCAGCTTTGTGAGCGCCTTTTTCTCCCCTCTTCTTGTGCTCATCTCTCTATCCCATCTTAGTCTTGATGGCACCAAAACGCAGAAGGCCAGGACATGGTCCATCCCAATTGTCAACCACCTATGGTTAGAGGACTGCTTTTCTCGGTGGCATCCTGTCACAGTTGCCTTGGACAAGTACATCAACTTTCCTGAAAATATGAACTTCTCTCGTCATCTCGCCGAGAAGTGCGTTCCTCGAGCCTTGGAGGATCTTGACGAACTCGATAAAGAAGAAGCAGACGACGAACAGTATTTGGCCAGCTTGAATTCGGCGGCTGCATCACAGTCCGCCGCGAGGGCGACGTCCCGGAAGGACGCCGATGCCGATACGGAGGTTAGTGCTACCTCCGCTCGTCGCGCAGATGAAGATGAGGACCGGGCTTCAGGAAGCGAGAATCTTCGCATTCCGAAGACGCCATTGACCAAGGCGAGCAATACCTCAGCCAATAAAGCTACTCCGTCACGCGTGCAAGTCGATTCCCCTGATGCAACGATGGAACGTTCAGGTTCTGGAACTAGGGCAAAGAAGAGAAAGAGAGTCACTGATGCAGATGAGGACGAGGACATTAATCCAGCATCTATGTCGATGGAACCGAGAATTTCAATAGAGGAGATGCCAGTTCCTGGTCCTTCGAAACCCAAACAGAAGCCTAGTCGCGCTTCACGAAAATTCCCCAAGTCCAAAGATATAAGCAACGATGCTGGAGACCTATATCCCGCGTCCGACCCCGACACACCAATGGAGGACGTTGCAGTGTCCAGAGTCAAGTCGCCTCGCGCTCCCCGTAAACCCGTTCGGAAAAGCGGACGAAGATCTGACCCCATGGGCGATGCTCTAAACCTTGACTCGGATGTGTCGATGGACGAGAGGCCAACCGAACCTTCTAATACCAAGTCGAAATCGGCACGTCCTCGTAAATCCATACGAGGAGCGGAGCCGGAATCTCACCCCCAAGAACCGATACTCCCACCTTCTCCTAAACGCGTGCCGTCAGTTCTGATACAAGTCACGCCTAAATCGACTTCGGTCAAAGCACGAACTAATGGCACGCCGTTACAGCCTGCAGCGAGTATCCATCTTGCTGCTGATGAACGCAAAGCGACACCTCGCACGGCCACTAGCAAAGTGCTTCCTCAGTCTACAGGTACCGCAGCCAGCTCAACTAAGGTTAAGCGGAGTGCTGCTACGAAAGCCACGCAGAGACTTCACGACGAGATCATGCCAGACGTTTTAAAGCACCAACAGGAGCTGAAGAACAAGTCGCGGAGAAGCATTGGCACGGACATTTCCAACCAGAAGAAGCGAACAGCGAGCGCCCACGATAGCAGTGATAATGAGGGTTCTATACGGATCACCAAGAAGACTCGCTTATCGGCGACGGGCAAGGGCAAGCAGAAGGCGGAAAGTGTCAGCGAGGACGAAGAGGACGAGCAGTCGACGAAGCGTTCGACCGCCAAACAGCCTCGTAAATCCAATGGAACGGTTATTGAGATCGAGAGTGACGTAGAGCCGACATCCAAAGCCAAGTCAACCAAGACGTCGAAATCTCAAAAAGGACGCAAATCAACAGTCAAGGACCACGACGCCGATAGCGAAAGTGACGTAGAACCCGCAAGTACAGGTAAAATGTCTAAGAAGGTGCAGAAGACCCAGAATGGGTACGTCTCCTCAAATCTTCGGCATGTCAATTGTTGATTACTCTCCAGTACTCTATCTTCACCATCCAAAGCATCGGGCAAGCCTCTGAGGATAATGACCACCCAAGTCACCTTATCCGACAATGTTTCCAAGGTAAGTTGATTTTTTATTTCCACGGCGTCCTTTCTCAGCTGCTTAGCAACTCGCCATACTCGGTGCGAAAACGACAACTAGGCCATCGGATTGCACGCATCTCATTGTTCCTCGGATCATACGCACGGAAAAGTTCCTCTGTGCTCTTGCTGCCATACCTTGGATTGTAACTGAGGAATGGGCCACTGAATCTGTCAAGGCAGCAAAATTGCTGCGTAAGTACGCGTTTCGCAAGTAATGTCCTGTCCTCATGTTACATTTCTAGCGGAAGAGAAGTACCTCTTGAAAGATAAAGAGAATGAGGCGAAATACGACTTCACACTCGATGAAAGTCTTGCGCGCGCCAAAGAATCGCAAGGTCGACTTTTCCGAAACACACTGTTCTATATAACTAACAAAGTGCCCGTGGACTTCAAACTGTTGAAGAACGTTGTCAACGCCTTTGGCGGAGAGGTCAGTGTCGTCTGCCACCTGCATTTGTACGCTTGTTGACAACTGGATAGGTTACAAAATCAACGCCGACTCTTCGAACATTGGCACCAAAGGATAGTAAGATGGACAAGAGACGATTCGTTATTTCTTGCCCCGAAGACAGCGCCGTCTGGAAACCGCTTGCACGGGAATACCCCATCTACACCCAGGAATTAATCTTGACTGGGGCGTTGAAGCAGAAGATCGAACCGGATAAATTTCGACTTGAAACAGAGTAGCTGGATGTCTTTCATTATTTATGCTCGTCATTTATTACATTTCATTCTTGCTTGAAGCTTGAAGATGTACCCATCTCCTATATATAGATTTTCTTGTGTTTGTAGCTTTCTACTATTTCTGTATGGGGCACAGTATCCCTCTTGGCTCCAATCCACCCACGTCTTCGCAATTCTCTCCAAGTCATCCTGCGACAACTTGGTGTAGTCCTTCGCACTCTGCGCAAACAAGGATTCCAACGTACGGTCCTTCCACATATTGCCCAACCAAGTGACTTCTTCTGTCGTCGAGTAACACCACGTACTCGTACTTAGTGATCCTAACATCTTCTCTCGGGAAACCTGCCTTCTTCGCCCAAACATGGCGCTGACGTCCAACATTGGGCTCGGTCCCCATCGCCATTGTCAGCCTCAAATACGACTGGCGCCATTTCTCGATCCCCTCAAGGCGGGGAAACTACTTCCTAGTCTGCGTCGCGGGTGGCAACAATCCCGCCTGGCTTTGTGACTCTGCGCATTTCGCGGAGGGATCAGTCAAGTGCAGCAGCACCTGATGCGCGTGCGTGACATCGAACGTGTCGTCTGGAAAGGGGACATAATCATTTGTGGCGCTGCCGACTGCGAAAGTGCAGTTCTGGAGACCGCGCTCGGCAGCACTACTCTCCAGCACCTCAGGAATAGCGGCCTTCGGGCATGAGGGCGGCTAGGGAGGCAGTTATAGTACCGGGGCTACAACCGACGTCAAGGATGTGCATCGTGGAACGAATGGATGGCACCAGATACGCGGCAGAGTTTTCTGCAGTACGCGATTTGTGCGAATGAAAAACGGACTCATGGTAACCGTGCGTGGAATAAAGAGCTGGCTCGTCTGTCTTTGCTGTCATGATGGTGGCATGCAAGTCCCATTCTAACGCAATTTGAACCATTCTATAAATAACATAGATGATATAGTACTTGGTGATTAACACGATGGCAGGATTCGTGTCTAACGGGACAGAGAATTGCGAAGTACAGGGAGCAGCTATATAAATGAAGCATGGCAAATGATAATCGTGGAGAGTGATGACCAC
>QLPD01004015.1:0-26072 GCA_003314085.1 Hymenopellis raphanipes
GAAGAACAAGTCGCGGAGAAGCATTGGCACGGACATTTCCAACCAGAAGAAGCGAACGGCGAGTGCCCACGATAGCAGTGATAATGAGGGTTCTATACGGATCACCAAGAAGAGTCGCTTATCGGCGACGGGCAAGGGCAAGCAGAAGGCGGAAAGTGTCAGCGAGGACGAAGAGGACGAGCAGTCGACGAAGCGTTTGACCGCCAAACAGCCTCGTAAATCCAATGGAACGGTTATTGAGGTCGAGAGTGACGTAGAGCCGACATCCAAAGCCAAGTCAACCAAGACGTCGAAATCCCAAAAAGGACGCAAATCAACAGTCAAGGACCACGACGCCGATAGCGAAAGCGACGTAGAACCCGCAAGTACAGGTAAAGTGTCTAAGAGGGTGCAGAAGACCCAGAATGGGTACGTCTCCTCAAATCTTCGGCATGTCAATTGTTGATTGCTCTCCAGTACTCTATCTTCACCATCCAAAGCATCGGGCAAGCCTCTGAGAATAATGACCACCCAAGTCACCTTATCCGACAATGTTTCCAAGGTAAGTTGATTTTTTATTTCCACGACGTGTCCTTTCTCAGCTGCTTAGCAACTCGCCATACTCGGTGCGAAAACGACAACTCGGCCATCGGATTGCACGCATCTCATTGTTCCTCGGATCATACGCACGGAAAAGTTCCTCTGTGCTCTGGCTGCCATACCTTGGATTGTAACTGAGGAATGGGCCACTGAATCTGTCAAGGCAGCAAAATTGCTTCGTAAGTACGCGTTTCGCAAGTAATGTCCTGTCCTCACGTTACATTTCTAGCGGAAGAGAAGTACCTCTTGAAAGATGAAGAGAATGAGGCGAAATACGACTTCACACTCGATGAAAGTCTTGCGCGCGCGAAAGAATCGCAAGGTCGCCTTTTCCGAAACACACTGTTCTATATAACTAGCAAAGTGCCTGTGGACTTCAAACTGTTGAAGAACGTTGTCAACGCCTTTGGCGGAGAGGTCAGTGTCGTCTGCCATGCATTTGTACGCATGCTGACCACTGGATAGGTAACAAAATCAACGCCGACTCTTCGAACATTGGCGCCCAAGGATAGTAAGATGGACAAGAGGCGATTCGTTATCTCTTGCCCCGAAGACAGCGCCGTCTGGAAACCGCTTGCACGGGAATACCCCATCTATACCCAGGAATTAATCTTGACTGGGGCGTTGAAGCAGAAGATAGAATCGGATAAATTTCGACTTGAAACAGACTAGCTGGATGTCTTTCATTATTTATGCTCGTCATTTATTACATTTCATTCTTGCTTGAAGATGTGCCCATCTCCTATATATAGATTTGTATTGTTTGTAGCTTTCCACGATTTCTGTACGGTGCACAGTATCTCACCTTGAAGTACGGTAAACCACGCATCTTCCTTTTGACTCCAATCGTCTTTGCAATTCGCTCCAACTTCCAAGTCATCCTGCGACAACTTCGCGTACTCCTTCGCACTCTGCGCAAACAAGGATTCCAATGTAAGGTCCTTCCACGGGAAACCTGCCTTCTTCGCCCAAACATGGAGCTGGCGTCCAGCATTAGCATTGATCTCGGTCCTCATCGCCTTTGTCTCGAGGCGGGGAAACCAGATCATACCTTCGCAGTCTGTCGCGGACGGCAATCTCGCCTGGCTTTGTGACTCTGCGTATTTCGAAGACGGGATCAGTCAAATGCTGCAGCACCTAATGCGCGTGCGTGACATCGAACGTGTCGTCTGGAAATTAGGGGATATTTGTGGCGCTGCCCAGTGCCGACTGCAAAGGTATAGTTCTAGAGACCGCGCTCGGCAGCACTACCCTCCAACACCTCAGGAGAAATGTCAAGACCGATTGCGCGGCCTTCCGGCACGAGGGCGGTTAGGGAGGCAGTTATAGTACCCGGGCCACAACCGACGTCGAGGATGTCCATCGTGGAACAAATGGATGGCGCTAGATACACAGCAGAGTTTTCTGCAGTACGCGACTTGTGTGAACGAAGAACGGAATCATGGTAACCGTGCGTGGAATAAAGAGCTGGCTCGTCTGTCTTTGCTGTCATGATGGTCAAAACTGTAGTTGATTCTCATCCGAGTCATCGAACAGCGTGATTCCACGGCGGCATGCAAGTCCCATTTTAACGCAATTCGAACCATTCTATAAATAACATAGATGATATAGTACTTGGTGATTAACACGATGGCAGGATTCGTGTCTAACGGGACAGAGAATTGCGAAGTACAGACCTGTCGGGAGCAGCTATATAAATGAAGCATGGCAAATGATAATCGTGGAGAGTGATGACCACGCCATAACCTGTTGACAGTGATTTGAAAAAAGTTCAGCCCAATATCATCAACGATACTATGGATTTTCATCTGGTTTGGGTGGCGCTCGAATGCACCGGCTGCCCTTGAACTTGATTGCAGTCCTCACCCAACCCACCACGTCGACATCCTTCTCAGCATCATCCTTAAGCCAAGGGTGTTCGAGTAGCTCAACGTAGGATGCCCGTCTCTGCGAATTTCGATCAAGGCAGCGAGAAACCCAGTGATCGGCTGTGGCACTGTACCCAGAAGGGAGGCAAGGTAACTCTCCGCTCAGTATGCACTGCAACTATAGACAGCAGTATGAGTAGTGATGAAATGAAAAACGAATGGCACAAACCTGGGCGAAAACGTTGTTATAAGCATTTGCGGGATATGGGTATTCGCCTAGTGAAATTTCGACGGTCGACAATCCCAACGACCAGACATCTGCAGCCACAGTGTATTCTGAGATGGATTTTGCCGACTCCCCTTGTATTCGTTCAGGCTAGAAATGACATCAGAGGATGATGATGAACGAATTTCAAGGAACGTACAGCCATATAGCTCTGACAGCCAATATTTGTCTTGGCCAAAGAGTTTTCCAGATGTTTCGAAACACCGAAGTCACATAACTTGACCTCTCCTTTCGTATTCATGAGAACATTGGTGGGTTTCACATCTAAGGCGCAAAATCAGAATCGGCAAGAAGAGATGGGGTGTCGACATACCACGATGCATTACATCCTGTCAAGAAAAGACGTCAGTGATGAATTAAACATGTTTGCCTGCAATACACACCAAGTCATCTTTCAGAGCCTTCAAACCACGAACCATACAAGCACATATTCGAGCAAGCACAGACTCTGGTATTGGATCCCAGACGAGCTCTTCCCCACCGACAGCGTAGACTCCGCCGGGTTTAAAAGTAAGTTTATCGAGGCTGCCGGCATCCATATATTCCATGATAGAATAGACGAGACTCTCGGCAGTGAACGCGCCGTAGAACTGTACAATATTCGGAGCTCGGGCGCGATGTAAGACCTCAAGTTCGAGTATTATGCGCTCGAGATCGTTCTGCTGGAAGGATATCTTGGTTTCCTGTGGCAGCATTAGCACCACAGAAACCGCGCCAAAGAACGGAATTCGCCTTCATAGCCATAACCGTGTTTGAAGGCTTGTGTATTACTCTCCGAACAGAACCATAATGGCCCTCACCCAACTCCTCTTGGAGTACCAAATCTTGCTCCCTCATGTCGTACGTCTCGTCGCCAAAACGGATGCCGTTCGAGTGTATATGGGTCGTCTTGTGCGTAAAATCACCATCTGGACCGCTAGACACGGATTATTTAGCATGAGGGGACGAAGGCTATGCATTAACGTACAAGCCAGCGGGTAAACCGGCAGGTAAGCTTCGAAAGGCGGAAAAGGATGGGCGGTTTATCTGTGTTGCACGGTCTTGCAGAGAGAGCTGGGCAGACTGCTGGGACGACATGGTTACTGGACGAGTACGTTCTGTATGAGAGAAGATCATGGGCGGTGGCTTTGCCATCTTTCTTGCAAAGCCCGCTGCTCTTGCGGTCGGGGGCTTTGGCGGTAGCATAGTTTGCATGCGACGATTTGATGTGGCGGTCGACATTGGAGGCGGCGGCGGCGGGGAGAAAAGAGGAGTGGTTGTGATGGTGGGTTGCAAGTCGAATTGGGAGCGGCGTATGATGTCACTGGGGACAGCCACCCATCCAACCACGACCCTTTTGCTGCGTGCCTCCAGCTTGCAGCCAGCCATGTTTGTAAAGTGGAATAAGGAAAGGTAACATTTAAACTACTCCCGCTAAATTTTGTCTTAATTTTCCTTCAGATTCACCTTTGATGTCTCCCTCGACGCGCGCCTGGCAGACTTGCGCCAGATGATTGCTCAGGAAACCCATCTAGATGACTTCAAACTCATCTACAAGGGCGCCGTCTTGAAAGACGAAAAACTCCCTCTTTCCGCCTATCGTCTACGCCCAGCTTCTACCCTCACCCTTCTACCTATCCATGATCCAGCCCCGACAGCCAAGGCGTCAATTGAAAAGACCGAACAAACTTCCTTAACCACGATCCAGCAGGAACTCGCGTCCATACGCGAATCTCTGCTTCCTAGTCTCACAACCTTTCTGGAAACTCTTCCCCAACAAGAAAAATCTTCCCCAGCTTTGCAGAAAGAGCATACACGACTCGGAGAACTTCTTCTGCAAGCCCTTCTTCGTCTAGATGCAATCTCTGCCAATGGAGAATGGGAAGATGCGAGGAGAGAAAGAAAGGCCGCAGTAAAAGAAGTACAGGCTCTATTAGATCGTCTTGACAACGCTTGGAGCTCCAGATAACCCTACAGTCTTCTTCGTCCTTTTCATTACTTTTACGCTTTACCCATAGACGGCCCCATAGATCCAATTTCGCAAATGAAATATGCGAATATACACAAATCTACACTCAATTGTACAATTCTATTACCGACGAACCTCCTACATCGGTTCGATTATCTTAAAGTTTCGTGATGGACGGCGCTGGCAATCCACCCGGGATTTGAGAAAACCTGGCAGGAATCCAAGTAGCGTCTCCTGGTGTCGTCGTATCTTCAACTCGCCCCGTTACGCGAGCATTCCGGTCCATCATTATAGCGTGCACCTGAGAGTAGACTTGAGGTTCTATCCTTGACTGAGGTCAATACAAACATACCTGCATACGCAGTCCGTGCATATGGGCTCGGATAGACATAATTTCTTCATTCAGCCTGAGAGTTTCGTTCGTCAACGCGATCTCATTTCTGCGCCCCAGAGATTCCACGGTTGTCGTTAAAGTGACCATCGATTCCCGCAGCCCATTCAACGACCCTTCTAACGTTGTGCTCAAATCAATAGGAGCAACGACATCACGCGCGACGGAACGCGAGGTAAGGCTCGCTGGATCCCAATTGTGACTGATGTTTGGAGACGTACGCGGGACGCTTCGCCTCTCTTGAGAAGTGTGATTTGGCTGCCCAGAGTTGGGGGGTGAGGTTGACGCGGTACTTTGAGGTGGGAAGTAAGAAGCAAATGTCCCAAGACCTTCGGGGGGCGAGCTAGTGCTGATCATAGTCGACGAATCATGGTGAGACGACGTCGACGCGACGTGATGTTGGATATGTATAGGTAATTCCGAGGATGGACGAGCAGCGGAATGCATGTACCATGGCCCAAGAGCACTTTTCACCGCTTGCAGATCCCGGTTAGAACTTCGGATGTGTCCTTGCAAGGCATCAACTTTGGCGCGAAGTAAGGCGTTCTCTTCTTGTAGGGAAGTCATGTTGGTACTGTGCAGTGCTAGGAAGCCTTTGATAGCTTCATAAGGGCACATGGGCGTATGGGACTCCAGAAATCGCCGTTGACCAGTCCACGAACATCCATGCGAGGAGTGGACGCAGGAGACCGGTGTAGACTGGCAGCTGGCCAAATGGGACTCTTGGTCAGCTCGGGGTATTTCACTATCACAGTGTTCACAGACAAGTGACGAGTCCGCACAAGTAGAACAATGCTCCTGAATGATGTAAGTTAGGAAACCGGAGAAAGCTTAATAGTTGTACCTCGTATTCGGAGAACGCAATCTCTCTTTCACATGTGGTGCACACTATGGGTGTATGAATGCACTTTCCGCCTTCGATACTTTGCCGCTGAACAAATTGCGTGCAGGACTTGTCTGGGCATGGAACTAGAACAAATTTACACGCATCCAATAGATGACCGTGGAGTAAATCCCGCTGGCAGACATAGTCGCAACCTTCGGAGGGACAGCGTACAAGGAGTTCATCTACAAGCTATATTCCGTGATGAGTCTATCCCTGCCGAGTAAGAGATAGAGGATACACACAGAGCGAATAATGGGATCGGCAAGTTCTAAGCCCTCAATGGTCAACGGCAGGCGATCCACTGGGCAATGTAAGGAGTGCTTCAAGGCTTCGAGTATACATTCACGACAAAAGGTATGAGAGCAAGCTCGCGTAGTAACAGGCTCTACGAAGGGCATCCTGTATATCGTTTCAACCGACAGTGGAGGCGGACACTGCAAGTATCATACCGACAGATACAACATATCTAGACAGCTTGAAGTGAACAAACGGGGGGCGGTGTACAATTGAAAGAAACATACCAAGTTAGAATTCGTGGACTCCGTGTAGTTGTACGACGCCATTGCGGAACTGCTGGTTGGCGTCGTGGTGGGCAGTGGTCAACCCTATAAACTGGAGACGGAATGAGATTAGGTTGCGGAATTGGGACCGAAGTGACGGAATCCGGGTTCCCGCCACGTGCGATGACTTCACCTTAGGCCTTACTGCCGCCGCCGGTCTGCAAGGTTCGCTTCGGTGCAAGCCCAGCTCAATCGCATAGAAGGCTTATTGGCAAATGTATGCTGCTCTTTATTTCGATGTATCGTCTCTTCATCGTTCTCAGATCCTCAACGCAAATAATGGCAACGGCCACTCGCCGAATCTCACTAACGCTCAGGTGAACGCTTACTGCCAGGTTCGGAGTGTAGCATCGCCATATGTATGTTCCTCGTATACACCCTTGTATGTGCCTTCATTCATCACAATGTGTACAGCCAGTAGCGACCAAATGCAAATGAGATCTAAAGGGATCAGTCGAGCTACTACCGCCACAGTCAGAGTTTCCTAGTTCATGCGCGGCCAACGACTGGCATACCAATGTGATGATACCGCTCTATCATTGTGTATCTACGCCTTTCCATCATGTATCCGGGGACTGGACACTCCCATCTCGTCGTCGTCACGACCTAGCTGTGCACGCCGTCCGGGATAAATACTCGCGTCCAAGTCTTCAGTTCCTTGCTCCGGCTAGCCCTCAACGCCGTCAGCTTGTTGACCAAGTCTGACTCCTGCTCATCTCCGAAAATGTCGACGCCACGATCATTAACGCTTACGCTATTTCTTCTAATCGTCTCGCATGTCTCGTTGGCCGCATCCATCCCTCCGCGTCAATTCGGAGATGACGGTGAGTCTTCATACATCTTTCCCCACCCTCTACTAATGCATGTTCCCGTTAGGATCATTCAACGACATAATAGCCTCTATAACAAGTGTGTGGCGCTCACCATAGTAATTACATCATCTTATTATAGCTCAACAGGCAACCTTGCTTTTGACTCTGGGCCCGTGACAACAATGTTGGGCTCTGGTGCCATCCCGACTGGTCTGTCTCGGCTTTCCTCTACTCGTAGCCAAGATGTCCTAATACCCTCAATAGAAGTAGCCGGTGACGAAGTCGACGCACCACAAGAAGGCACCTATGTGACCAAGGTGTCCCTCGTTGGTGGTGATGAAATCACTTTAGGCCCCAGTGGACAATCAGGCGTAGAAACCGTCTTAGGATCCTTAACCTTCACTGCAGCCGGACCTCCTCCAGCGTCCGGGAGCTCTCCACCCGCCAGCGCTACTAGCGACGCGTCTCAGCCCAGCGGGAGTGCTTCTGGAAGTAGTGCAGTATCCGCGTCAGGCTCAGTGGCTTCCGGGACGTCCTCTGCGACTACTACAGCATCGGGCTCCAGTGCCAGTATCACGAGTTCGAATTCCAAAAGCTCGACGACGTCTGCATCGAAAAGCTCGAGCTCGTCCACGTCAACAAATGCCAAATCAAGCTCTACTTCGTCCTCCTCCGCTTCAGCAAGTGCATCGGATTCCAGTTCAGCTTCCCCGTAAGTTCGACTCATCCGAGCCAACGATTTTCACTCATCTGTTGATTTATACCAGATCGCACTCCATCGATGTCCGTTTCTTCACTACTGGCATCGCTACCGTTCTGGGAGGTGTCCTTTTGGGAGCCTGGATTGTTTGACAGGATTTCGTTGAGATGTAATTTATTCCATTGTGATTCTTAGTCTCCTTGTATCATTCAGAAGCAGTTCGCACGATCGAGGATGTTGTAAAGTAGGTTACATAAACGTCTATCGATGAAGGTATGTGATGACAATGAATGCACATAGACAAAAAAGATACAGCGCGGCAAGAAATATCAATCCCTTTCATCGTCTGTCGGCTTGGAGAAAGACATGTGAAACCTCTCCCTGCCGGTTAACTCTCTTGGTGTCCTGGACCCCTGGTGCTGATACTACACCGGCATCCCTGAAGCCTGAAGGATTGTAAGTAATCGAAACCTGGTTTGGCGGACCTATAACGCTCATCAAGACTGAGGTGAAGGGTGAGCGCCTCGAGTTTGACGAAATGATTATCTTCATAGTTCGTAACACGATTCATGAGGAGCTGTTTGATCAACGGAGCTTGACTAGAGGACGCCGTGAACCGTAAATAGGTGAGATTGGGAAGATGCGGCGAATCTGTCAAGAACTTGAGCAGTGGAAGGGGTATAACACGATGACTGTAGGAGCTGTTCTGCCGAACAATGATCGTTAAACGCGAGAGGTGTTTGTGAGCTTCTTCGACCTTTAGGCAGTCCACGAGTGCAGATATTTGGGTGGCCTCAAGGGTATCTTGCGCCTCACCATACCGCGTTTCTGGCAACCAAATATGGAGAGTGAGCGCGGTGATTGGGCAAGCCGAGCGCGTGAACAGTTCCCTCAACGAAGTGGATGGGAATGTACGGGGATAGAGAATAAGAGTATGAAGTTGTGGTAGAGTTATGCTATCCAAGAAGGGTCCATATTCATAGTCCGCTCGGCTCCTACAACAAAGGGATTGGAGCTTGGGGTGCGTTACGCAACGCTGCTCTGCAGGAGGCTCCTCATCCTCCTTCAAAAGTGAAATCTCCAGATGTCGAAGCTCCTTTAGAGTTTCGATGTAGGAGATGGCTGTTGAAAGGGATACACAAGAAGTCAAGTGCAACCGCAACAGCTGCCCAGTGAGTGGATATAGCACCTCCACAGGTGCATTTGTTGTGAGAGATGTAAGCATTGGGGCGTTTTGTAGCAACGTCTCAGCCCATTTTGACACAGACTCTGAGCCCCAGATATCAGAGGACAGAGTTAACGTGGAGAGAACAGGTGCGGAAGACAACTGGCAGAAAAGGTCTATATCAACAACGGCGTCTCTGTGAGGTTGTATTACGACGTGTTCGTCGACGTTTAGCTGGAGCGTCGTACAGCGGGGCAAGTACGTGATGAGGAGACGAAGACTTGCTTCATTGGGGTCCACCGAATAGGACAGGTTTAGAGGGACAGTTGCGGCTGCATTCAGCCACTGCGTACTCAATGTTTCGTCGAGATCTGGGTCTTTGCCGAAGAGAAGGCCAATGTGGAATGAGGTCCATAGTCGGGGTGAGGATAACGCGACCTGTCGCCAACGACGGCATATACGTAGCAGAAGCATACGTGACCGACGAAATTGTTGTACTCGATCCGAGTCTGGGTACAGACAAGGATCGTGGCGTGGTTTGAGATCAGGTTTCGTAAACAAATCGCAATGAGCAGAGAAAATCTCGCTAAGGATTTCCGCGGGTAGAGTGCGTACGGGACTGGGTAGAAGGAGTTTTCGTTGATCTTCAATGAGTCCCTCTATGCATAATCGTCTGCGGGACACTGTATTCATGTATTCCGTGAGCTCTGCGAGTTCGGCGTCAGCTTCGGCAATCTGACGGTAACAATCCTCGATAGACTCTTCAATAAGAGCACGTTCATGTGGTGCCGTAGCGTGGTTGGTTCCGACGAGGGAGTACACCGGCAAGAACCGTCCCGCTTCATCCAAACACGACTTTTTAGTCTGCTGTGAGCGCGTTTTGCGTTTCATTCCTGGTCGACAATCCTCCTAGAAGTGTTGAGTAAGGATATTCTTTGTGTCAAGATAACCGGCATACTGCAAAACGCGTAAAAGTCAAGTGCAAGGTGCTTGTACGTGGTCGCCTATGTGAAGCAACAGCGTGGGAAAAATACACGGATTACGCTATACCGTCGTGTGACCTTCTCCACTTCCGCGCCCACTATTCGCGATCCACAGACCGGGGTTCTGTGTTCCAAGTGTAATTATATGTGGCGCACATCCTTCCCACTGTCATGAGCATCTTGACCAGATGCACAGCGCGTCCATTCATCATGCCAAAAATTATGCCAACCAGACTTGAACTCTGGGATGATTCTACCTCCCGCTGGCTCTTCAATGACCGCGAACGTGAGCCGTCTTCCGTTCTTGAACCCGCTCCTGCTTACTGGTGCCAGAACGTGCTCTTCGTCATGTCGACTACAACGTACAGGAACTCATATCCTCGGCTTGTGATTCGGTCGGCGCGACAGGTTGTACAAAAATGGTCAAGATTGCTGAAGGTCAAGACCTTTATTGTCCCTTGAATCCGAATTGCTGCTTACGACCAATTCTTCAGGCGCCTACAACAAAGTCTTTCGATTAACCTTCAATAATGACCAGACTGCCATAGCGCGTATTCCATCGACTCTTATGTTTGGCTCCGGGGTGTCCTGGGCTACATCGAGCGAAGTGGCAACCCTTCATGCGATGCGCAATGTCGTCAAGCTTCGCATACCCAAAGTGCTCGCTTGGGCCAAGGATGCGACGAACCCCGTCGGCTCGCCTTACATTATCCTTGAGGACATTGCTGGTGTGCCGCTCCATCACGAATGGAGGCACCCGGATACTCGCGGAACCCCAGTCGAGAAGTTGGTACTGGCCGTATGCAATCACGTAGCGAGAGCAGCCTTCCTATCGTATGCGCGTCTTGGTAGCCTGTATTTCCGCGAGGACTTTCCTTCTCAGCCCCCAGCACCCTTGTTGCCACCGGGCTACTCCCGCCAATTACCTGACTTTGAGGCTTCATCAACTGTTGGTCCCATCGCCGACCTACTGTGGTGGCGTCCTTTCCATGACGAGGCGGGGTTCAGCAGGGGCCCTTGGGACAACATTGAGGAATGTGTACGTTCTGCAATTGCACTCGAACGTCGAGCTGTCCAGCGTCATCGTGAAGACCCTTCAAGTCTTTGCTTTACGCGATGCAAAATAGAAGACCTAGATGAAGTTGAACATCTCCTCAACAAGGTGGAGGCTATGGCACCACTTCTTCACGCGGTCTTCTCAACTATGAACCATCCGGAGTGGAGTACGCATGGCATCATCATTCATCCAGACCTTCGAGCAAACAACCTCATGGTTCCTTCACGAACCGAAGATAACATCGAGTCGCGCTTAGCTGATCCGGTCGTCATTGACTGGCAGGGCACCTCTATTCTTCCCATCCCCTTCCAAGCGCATATTCCCCATGTTATGGCTTTCGAGCCAACAATGTTCGACTCAGATGGAAACCCTATGCTCACCATTTATGAGAACGAGGTCTCATCGTTGCCCCAGCTGGCTCCTGAACAGCAAGCACTCGCTGAGGCGGAACACAGAAGGGCGATGCGCCAAGTAGCCTTCGTGGACACCCTGAGTCGACTAGACCAGTGGAAGTTGTTATTGTCCACCGAATTCTTTCCCGAGCTTTTCCGTCCGCTCATTCAAGGTATTCTGCGCGCGTGTGCGGACGGACCATTTGGCCTTCGTTGCTTGCTCATCGGTATCGAGCAAGTTTGGGCAGATGTGCAGTTGTGGGGACCTGTACCCTTTTCATTTACCGAGCAAGAACGTGAAGCACACAAAAGGGAGATGAAGCGAAGCCGAATCTACGAAGTCAGGCTGCAGCTGTTGATGGACCGGCTGGGTTGCGCGGAAGATGGAAGGGTGGATAAGGAACAGTATGAAACGGCGATGGAAGAACTAGAAAAGGCCAAGAATGAGTGGAATGAGGAAGAATGTTGCGGACCGTTTCCATTTGAGGACGGTAAATGGGGACACTCTCTACGGTAATTAACAACATTATGTAGAGCCACAATGAGAGCATCAATCTAGTTCTAGACGTTGACGATCAAGAGAGGGCAGGAAAGTGCTGTGGTTGATGATTGTTTGTTCTATGATGGCAAATTGTTTAGAACTCAAGTAATCAAGGGTCCTGGTGGCACTATCTTGTGCTTCACCACCACCATGATTGACTACACCTACCCATTCAAATTGCACCACATTTCTATTACGACTCGCAGTGTGTCGTCTATAAAAATAACTAGGCTCTTCAATGTCCGACACTATCCCACTAACGCACTCTGGTCCATGCTACAACTCTGCATCTCTCAGACCGGCAGCGCCATTGATCTGCTTATTACTAGCTGCTTTGCATTGAAAGTGTGCAAAGCGCGTGATAGAAACGAAAAATTGAAACGTGGCTTCACCGTGGGATCGCAGCGTCAAAGAAAGCCCCGGCGCCTTCAAACAAGCACAGATGTCGGGTACGTCCGCGATTCAACCGACATAACTTACCACAGAAGCTTGTCGCCAATGGCGCCTATTGACAGGTGCTTTCACACCACATCCTCATTCACACGGTCTGCCCTCCCTCGTGCCTCGGTCTGACAAACTTACAACCTGTGAAGCAACAGCGTGGGAAAATAGGAGGGTGTCCGAAAATACACAGAGTACGCTACCGATGTACGCCACTAGTCGTCCTTTCGTAACTCCTCCTGTAGATCTGTCAATCTTGACCACTCCGGCTCATCTTCAAAGTCCTTAGTCCGCCCAACGAACGTCCGCACGATACTACGAGCCTGCAATTTCCATTTGAACCCATCCACTCTGGGACCAAAATTCCTCAAGACGTCTACGATGTCCTCGACCTCCGCCAGAGCCTCGCGCCACTTTGCAACATCAGTTTCACCTTTCTCCATAGTCCCAGCAGAGCTCGAGCGGTAGCTATCAAGATGAGCTTTGAGGGCATCGTCCCAACGACCTTGCCAAGTCAAGAGCTTCGCGTAAGCGCGGAAGATACGAGACGAAGAAACCCGCGGAAGAATGGTCCTTTCAAATAGATCGAGGACACTCCGCAGCAAACCGTGTCCTTCGTTGGGGTTCATGACGGCGTTTTGCGTGTCGCCACCCTCAACGGCCGCTTCCAAATTGGACGGCGCGCGGGTAACCCCGTCGACGAGACGCTCGAGAACCTGCTCATCGACGGCCTTCGTGCCGGCTTTGTCAACCGTTTCTTCGACAACGCGACCCAGCGCTCTGCTGGCTTCTGCGAGTTGACCAACGTCCATGGCAACGATCATGAAGTTGGACCACATCCGCCAGTTGTCATAGCTATGCTTCAGACCTCGTTGAAGAGCGCGGAAGGCAAGCATCTTGTTCTCGTATGGAATGGACTCCGCGCTGTATTTGAACGACGGGTCGTCCTCCTGCACGAATCATTTAAAAATAGCTATTGCAAAGGGGAAAGCACCTACCTCATCATCAGTACTTGACTTGGATTTAGGCTTTGTCCCAATACGCAAGTACATGCTGGCCAAATTATTCCAGCTCTCAGCATCCTCCTCGTCAATTGCGACACATCGGCTGAAGGCGTTTCTAGCGCCCTCCCAGTCTTCTAAACGCATACAGGAGCATCCGAGGATGAACCAAGACCGTGATAGCAAGGGATTGATTGCAACCGTTTTCTGTAGGCACTCGATAGCCTTCGCGTACTCCGCCCGTGCAAAGTAATAGCCACCAAGGGAACGCATCGCACGGCCTGATGAGTGTTTTGAGACCTCCCACGCGCGCTCATAGTGCTCGACCGCCTTTGCAGGTTCCAGGTCACCCAAAAGACACAAGAGCTTTGCCTCCCGATTGATATCCAGCAACTTCCTTCTATCTCCGGATGACGCCTTGCCTCTTTTCATGACCGCCTCCGACTCGAGCTTGTGTCCTTCCAAGAGATCAAGAACAATCCGGAGCCCCTTCTCTGGCTGCTCCATAGATACCCAGCACTTGACTACCTCTTCCCACATCTCCAATCGCTCAAATATCTCGAGGGAGGACTTGATAACACCTAGACTGATGTACCTCTCCGCTAATTCCTTCTCCATATCCCACTTACTCGGAAGAAGAATTTCGTGGAAGTAGCGCAGTCGCTCTGAAACGGTCGAGTCGGCGGTAGGCATTTGATCGACGAGCGCTTGCAGCTGGAGCGTGGCACGCTCGACTGTGCGCGTACGGGAGGACTCGAGACGGGAGCGAAGAAGGAGCGCCATTGTATGCACGGACCAATTTCTGGGATGGGATATCACTCGGGACACGTAGGGAAGCATTTCCTCGGAGGTGAGTCCATGGAGAGGCGATGTGTTCCGGACATTGAGACACATGCCAAGAAGAATAGACTGATCCAGAGGATGCAGAGGGGGCTGGGAGGAGGGATCCAGATGGGAAAGTATGGATTTGTTGGACGGATCGGTATTGGAAGACGTGAACTGGGTGTGTTCGAGGAGGGTGTCATCATTCAGCGCAAGCGTTTCTGGCACGCTTTTCTCCTTTTGCTCCTCTACATCAGGTGACGTGACAGAGTCGTCTAGGGAGAGGCGGCTTTGTGCCAATACAACCAGCTGGCTGAGATCCGTCTGCTGGAACTTTGTTCGTTTACCGAGAGCACCGGAGAGCTCATACTCGAGACCTGTAGCTCGTGCTGCATGTACAAAATATTCCGCCGCCTTGTCCTGTGTGAATAGATGTTGCAGGAGCCCTTGCTCTAGTCGAAGTCGACCTACGAGCTCGGGTTCGGATGAATACAAGGACTCGATAGAATTAAATGATCCCAAATCATCAGACGGGATATAGACGGGCTCGTCGAGAACCTGCTGATGTACGATCTGAGCGCGTAGTTGCCACCACTTTACAGTCGTTACGTGGGTAAACGTTTGTGCCAGCAGTACTTGGGCGATGCGGAGGAATGCCGAATGTTTAGCAAGATGGTAAGCGGGTTCCCCGCCGTGTGCTAATTCGGATATCGCCTTTTGGTCGAGGACATCGTCTGATAATGGTAGCGTGTGACCAGAAGACTGAGTGAGAACTTTGAGGGGAGTAATGGAGAGACCAGGTCCCGTCCAATTTGCCTGAACGAATGCATGAAGACAAGACACGGCGATCATCAAACATAGCAATTCCCCCTCTGCAGCATCGTCAGCAAGAGAGGTATGAGCTTGGAATAGTCCGCTGATAGAGGTAGAATCTATGTCTATGGCCGGAGAAAGTTTGAACAGCGTTTGTGCGGGACCGGAAGTGAGTACTGATTCGAATTCTCCATCGACCAAGGACTTGGCGATTTTCAACGTGGTGCTTCTGGATTCATCCTGATTTGCAGGCCATGTCCCGGTGAGAAGCCATTTTTCAACGGAGGGGATGTCCAGACTCATCGTTATAGCTGATTAACGTCGAAAAGCAAAATTTGTGATCAAGATGATCGAGGAGTGCACGTGGAAGAGGTAGCGGAGGTAACGGAGAAGCCTCAGATATGCCTCCTCGTCGCCAAACCACACTCTTTGATTTGTCCAGTCTCCGGGTCCATCCAGATGGCACCCGCGTCGACCAAACCGACTACAACCTGCGCGTCGAACACCATTCCCGTGCTGCTCGCGATGCCCATGGTAACTGGATGGCCCACGATGCTGGTGGTTCTGTCGCTGTCAAGCGCCGGCTGAAGCAGAAAGAACGGAAACAAGGAGTGACGGATGGATTGAAAGACGATGATGATGATGTGGAGGAGAAAATAGCACCAGCACTCAAACCGCGGGCGGCGAAAAGACAAAAGTTTTCACAAGACTACTCTTTTCTGGATGCTCTTGAGCTATCGGATATTTCTCAAACACCAGCCGAAGCGGGTACATTGCCCATTCCATCATCCGTGCGTGATAGCACATTTTTATTCGTTGACTTACTCAATAAACGAACAGGACCTTTTGAAATGCATTCATTACATGGCCAGTACATACTATGCCGAACAAGGCCTCTTAATCAATGCGTCTAAAAGACACCGCGCCCTGCGACGGCAACGCCGTTTAGAAAAGATGGCACAGACGAACGACGAGGTCTCTGAGGATGAAAATTCCGCAAGTGATGAGGATGATGAAACGTCTTCCTTCGAGTCCGAGGAAGCTCTAGTTGAACGGAAACATAGAAGAAAGTATGAGCCTGGTGAAAAGGATCCTGGTACACGAGATATGTATCGCACGATGGACGGAAGCGCCTTGATGGCTATAGGTGTGTTAATTCCTTTTCTTTATGAAGCAAGGACCTCATAGTATTCAGGAGTCTTGGTGCAGGAACATGTTGCACGGTTACTGGATCCAAGGATACCCGATGGTTGGGAGGAAAACGAGGAAGAGGAGCAGGAAGGTGACGCGCTAAAGCAGACGGGAATTAAAGAACGTGTTGAAGCTGAATAGAATAGACATGTATATTCCATATCACGACGACCAGGCCTCCTTGTACTCGAAACCCTTGGGTAGTATCCTTGGTTTCTTCTCTGCCAGCCGCTGGGGGTTCCAGGGCGATGGGAGCGTGCCGTCCTCCCAGCTACGAAGAATATTAAATTCAAGGACACCCATCTCGTTACCCGGGAATATTCTCAAACGCTCCATACGTCGGTCACGTAGCTTGTTTTTTGGTAACATTCCGGACACAGCGTGGCGGATAATCTACAAAAGCCTGCTAAGTAACAGGAAGGAGAGTAACGCCAGACTAACGCACCTCTTCGGGTTTCTTGACCATCATATCCTTATACACGACCTCCTTCAATCCGCCCGGGTACATGGTATGCTTTCGGTACATGAATTGGTCGGGTTTTCGTCCCGTCACCTTGACCTTGGTGCAGTTGGTCACTACAACATAGTCACCACAGTCCACTAGGTATCACATCCGTCTAAGTAAAAGATATAATGGGTGTGTATTAAGACGCACCACCGGGGTCGTAAATAGGTTTGTGTTTGCCCATGAGAACGAGCGCTATGCGTTCAGCCAACTTTCCGAGAACTCGGTCCGTGGCGTCCACTTGGTGCCATAGTCGTGCATATGCAAGGGCAGTCTACGTTGCTATCAGTTGGAAGTCAGAATATAGCATCCAAGGACATACATTGCCGACTGCCTGGGACATGGTCGTTCACCTCAAGTTTTGGTGCCCAATCGGGACACCACCACCGCCGATCAATAGACCGCGTTCTCGACAAACGATGCACCCCATGTTCAAGCTATCGACTCTTTCAAGAGCTGAGTATTACCTGACTAGCTATACATTTGGTTACGTCCTGGCATACAGCGCACCATGGGTCGCGCTGACGACAATTTCTTCTTCATCTTCGTCAATTGACGCGTCCTTTCTCAATACAGCTTATTTTACGGCGTCCACGGCACTCTCCGAACTTGTTCAAGAGCCCTAACGTTCAGGCCTCAGTATGAAAGGTTGAGGAAGCCACCGCGTGCGTAAGTACATAATTAATCTAAAATTTTGAATTATTTTCATCGATCTCTGCCTGACTCCACATTCAGTGCTTGCACCTTCGAAAAGACTTACATTGACTGCTCTGTGTACCCAGGACGCCAATATGGTCTCAAAGGCTGCTCAGCTCTCTCTAACCTCGACTGTAGAATTATCTTCTGGTACATTGAAGATCTAGAGATACGCTTCCTCAACTCACGAATAGTTCAGGCTTTCGTATGCCTCTGCTTGGATTTGGCGTCTACAAAACCTACGACACTAGACCGTCAGTGCTAGAAGCGTTCAAAGCCGGCTACAGGTACAGCTCTCTTGTTCTCGGGGTCTATCATAAACGCTTGAGCTGAAGAGTCAAGGCACGTCGATTCTGCTCAGTCATATCGAAACGAGGCTGCTGTCGGCGAGGCTTTTCATGAGAGTGGACTTCCAAGAGAGGAAGTTTTCCTCAGTAAGTGTTCCTGTTCTAAATGTATGCGACACAAAACCGTACGTTCCAGCGACCAAATGTGTTTCGAAAACCCATGGATATGAAAAGACGCTGCAAGGCGTCGACGCGAGCCTCCAAAAATTCGGTCTAGGTAATGCGTTTCCGCAGCCTTTCTTATGATTGAACTCTGATTGTCATATTAGATTATATCGACCTCTTTCTTATCCACAACCCTCATTCCGGGACCGAGAAACGACTTGCCACATATAAGGCTCTGCAAGAGGCAAGAGCGGCCGGAAAGATCCACACGGTGGGCGTATCGAATTAGTTCGTATGTCACTGATTGCTCTATCTATCTGTTCAATGATTTCCACCCAGCGGCATTCACCATCTGGAGGAAATCCGGGCAGCTGGATACGAGATGCCTGCCGTGAATCAAATAGAAGTGAGTAAAGTTTAGCTTCTTAAAATGTGTATCAAACCTACTGAGATACTATCTTCAGCTCCATCCGTTCTGCCAACAGCGCCCGATCGTTCAGTACTGTAGACAAAACGCGATTGTAGTTCAAGCGTATTGCCCACTGATTCAGGGAAAGATGGACGACCCAACCATCCTATCGGTCGCGTCAAAAGTCAGTGGTTCAAAAATCCCACATCTCCGAAGTAACCTTCTGATTTCTACGCGCGCACAGTACGCTCGTGACCCAGCTCACATACTGCTTCGCTGGTCTCTCCAAAAAGGGTGAGATTCTGTTTTTATCCTCCAGGTGTTTTCGGCTTAGACCCCGCCTGACAGGTTTGTGCCTTTGCCCAAGAGCGCTAACCCAGAGCGAATACACTCCAATACTCGGCTCTTCGACTTTGAGCTATCTCCGGAGGACATGGAGATACTCGACGGCCTTGACCGAGGAAAAGATGGAGCTATCTCGTGGAATCCTGTCGATGCGGATTAACCATATTGCTTTCCCAATTCTGAAGCGAACATTGACGCACCGGGCAATGTGTTCTACGCGTGATGGGGGAGTTTCGCCTGTCAATTCCATTGCACCCTTGTGATGGAGTACCGCCCGTATGTGTGTGACACTGTAGTTCTGTTGGATTGTTGGAAAGATGTCGGGTAGCGCGCGTCTGTCTAGTGCACGGGTGCAATTCTTCAGTTTCTAAGATCGTAGCGCTCGGTCATATGCAGAGATCATGGCACCGGCGGCGGTACTAGAATATGCCTGAGACACCACTTGGACGCAGTGCCTTCCCGTTACGGGGTCCCTCAAATCCATTGGTTTACACGTCTACATCACGTCGCAACTTGGAGACACTTGGGTCACCCTTGCATCAGGCTTAGTACAATTTATCGGGCTGGCCCTTTCAAGTTGTCGCCCCAAAACGAAGGCACAGGATCGGTGAAACAAATCGGTGGGCGCGATGTAGGGCATGGATGCATAGAGTCGACCTCAGTTCCCGTGTGTCGGCCATCACTTGGAATAGACGCCGCCATCACAGTCAATTACGCCACATAAGAGTTTAACAACTAAAGATCCAGTGATTGTCAAGTACAAGTTGCAACATGTATTGTGAAAGCAACAACAATTATTAGGTGTATGGTATGGTAAATGGTTATCTGCAGATGATGTATACTACGATGAATGAGCGACGAAAGCTAAATAGTAGTGACAAAGAGCGAAGGTCCACGATCCTCTACAGAGGAATTACAACTACAGTAGAAAGTTTAGAGTACGGCCAAATTGCTAGGTCATGACCAAAAAAAAGACGAAAACGAAAAAGAAACCGAAATGATCTGGAAATAGAGAGGGAGTGTATGATAAAGCAGATCCAAGACAGGGATAGCAAATACGAGGGATTGTAAGATATAAAAACAAATAAATGACACAGACACAGAGACACACAAGGAATGAAATCATGAGTAGGCGACTGGAAAGTCGGTGCCACTGTGGGGGGCATTTTCATGGGAGTTGGTCCCGAAAGATCCATAAATGTCAGAGGAGTGATCGTAGCGGTTCATGTCGCCTCCCTCGTTAGGAGGGGGAAATGAGCCATCTACAGAGTACCCCTCGGGATAGTAGTTGGCATTAGGTAGTTGATGGTGAATTTCCCCGCCGTCATACTGATAGTTTTCAGACACGTCGAGACGATTTTCTGTCGACGCCACCGATTGTGAATAGGCTGAGTCTGGAACATACATAAAAGTGCTTTCAGAACTTGGCCGGTTGGCGTGACCATCATGCGCGGTCGAAGAAGATTCGGCATAAGGTGACTGTGAACCTGGCTGTCGAGAGGTGTGAAAAAATGGACATTTCGAGAAGGGAATCGGCACTTACTTGGTCAGATGTACTTTGCAAGGCATACGCCAATTCGCTGGAACGAGAGACCAGTGAAGGAGTACTCCCGGGGGAGATCGTGGAAGGTGAGGAATACGCGGTCCCAACCCCACTGCCGTTGCTGCAGCTCTGGCTGAGCGTTGAGCCAGTACGACTGCCGTCCGCTTCCGCGTGTGTAAATCCTTCAACTCTATGAGCGTCTGCCCCCCCAAGTCCGTTGACATCCAAGTTGGACATCATGCCAAGGAACTGATTGGAGGCGCTGTGGTACCTATCAGTCAGACTGAGTATCGAGGTTAGGTAAAGAAACGCACCAGGATCCTCGTCGACTAACGTTGGGCGGGATATCGTGGTCCATTGGACAATCTGGATAGTACACGCTGCCGTTGCTAGTGTCAGATGTAGCGACCGATGTGATGGACCCAAAACGGGATAACGCATCATATGAGGAATTGTGGTCATCCTCGGAATCATCTCCCTGAAACGCAAAACCCCGAACTGGATCCGGCGAGCTTCTTTCACTATCCGCAGAAGGGGGTGGTGTTAACGAAGCCACATTGGTATTGGCAACACCAAAGGAAAACCCCGGCGCCGGAAGGGGTCCTGGTATTGGGGAACCAACCATGCGTGACGAGAATGCGTAGAGATTATTGTCAGGTAGTGATGCACGCGCCGAATGGAAAGTCTGGGACGGAGGGTACGGCGATGAGACGAGGCTCCCGGCGGGTGAAAAGTGCATGCCGCGCGCGTCTGCAGAGACGTGGCGGGCATGGAAAGAGCCGTGAATCGGCGCAGACGCGATGTGTGGGAGGTCAGGTCGCGGATAAGGCGAACCGGCCAGACGTGCCATCTGATTACGGGTGGGAAAAGGACCAGATAGGCGGTTGGTATTCTTGGACCGGGGGAGGGTGGTGTAAGGACTCGACGCACTGAGGCGGTGTACGCTAGCATCAACTGATAGGCGCCGCGCAAAGGGATCGAGATGAGCAGGTAATGGTGGGCTATGCGATGGATGGTCAGAGTGAGAAACCATGTCAACAGGAAGCGAGCCTCGTCGTAAGAGACTATGATCAGCCAAGTGTGTAAGAAAGCCTTGGTCGTCTGATACTGGAGATGGCTGCCATGATTGAGTAGCAGAGGAGTCGGGCAAGACATGCAAGTGTGGAGACGGGGGAACGACGGGACTGGACTCGTGAGAACCTATAGACGGCGTATCGCGCAAGTACGGGGGCAGCTGTGTGTCAGCGGCCATGTCCACGTCTGACGGGGAAGGGGAGGGATCAGTTGAGGTATTGTCTGTCGTGCCATTGGCTGCTGCTGCTTTGGCAGCCTTGCCGGCCTTTGTCTTTTCCTTTGCGCGACTGAAAGAAAAAGTGAGGGGAGAGAAGGAGGGAGCAGGTAGGACGCGTACCGGTTTTGGAACCATACCTGGACACCGCGGGGGGTCATATCGAGACGAGCAGCGAGCTCTGTACGTAGAGCAGCATTGGGTTTAGTGTCGCGCTTAAAGATGCCTTCGAGTATTTTGAGCTGGTCACTGGTGGTGCGCTTGCGATGTTTGACCTCGTTGGGGGTGTATGGGTAAAAGGCGCGAAAATCGACGCCAGTAGGGTCCATGGCAGCGTGTGGCAAGGTCGGAAAGCGTAACGGGGTATTGTCGGTGTAGGAGGGCTGGGAGCGGTATGGGGAAGAAAGAGAGTGGTGGGATTTCGAGATCTGAACGCGAGGAAGCATGGCGATATAAAAATACTTTGCAACTCGGGTTTATGCAAACATTCAAAGGAGAGGAAGCGAATATGACGGCAGGTGAACAGCTGAACAGGCTGCCAGGCTCTACAGAAAAAGTTGTAGGCAGATAATGTCCAAAAGGACCCGACTTGGTTGTCAGGCACTCGCGAGAGAAAAAAAAACGTCAAAGGATGGTCAAACACGCTAGCCTGCGTGCTGTCCGCGTTTGGATGGCTGCCACAACAAGAACGACGAAAATGAATGTGGTGGTGGTAGCAGCACAAGATGTAGTAGTGGGTCCGTTACGAGCATCCGTCCTGTCACTCTTCTATTGACTAACCGTTGTTCGTTGCCCTCCCTGGTAATCCTTTGACGCCTCTTCCGCTGTTGCTTTCCACAACTTCAAATTTCTTGTCTTCAGTCGCCTCCTACACCGTCCAGCGCGCATTTTTATTTCCTTCCCTGGTTACCGGTCGTTATCGACTTACTCGGTTTCGCTCCTTAGATCCTTCGACATCCACCGTCGTTCCATCAAATGCCAAATACTATACATACGTACTCCCCATCAAGTTCCTCCACTTGACTTTCCGCCACTTTCGCACTTTTCCGCCTATTCATATTTCAATAACGAGTAGAGACATAAAACCATATAAGATAATGTAAACAAATCGACAGAAAGCAATAGCAATGCGACAAGGTATAAACGACTGGGGTAATCGGGATGTGTATTTCTAAACGAGCTTGCGATGAATAGTATGCGTCAACGGGGAGAAAAAAAGCAAATGCCCACAACCAGTCTGTTAAACCAACTCGTAGTCTCGTACAATGTCCCATCTAACTTTGAACAACAATACAAAACGTCGGCCTTCTTCCAACACGTTTCGGTTTCACGGACTGAGATCCATAGCGCCACCGCCTGACATATCACGACCCAGAATGTCCGCTAAGAAGTCATCGGTCACGCTGGCCAAGGGAGATGCCGAGAACAGTGAGGAACCCTCTAGCTTCGCGGTTTCGTACATCTTATCCATTCTTGAACGGGCGCGACGAACTACGGGATGTGCACAAATATCACGCATGCTGATACGAGACGTTGGCTCAGTCCGCATCATCTGGCGGATTAGCTCCAGTAGCTCAGGGCTATCGTCCAGGTCGACCTGAGAGAAGTCCTCTCGTCTTAGCCGGTGCCAGGATTCCCCTCTGTCATTGACATAAAGGTTAGCTTCGGTCAATACACAACGCGCTAGTACTTACTGGTCAGGAACTACGATATTGGAAGCAGTCTCCAACATAGTCATGCCAAAACTATGTGGGTACGTGATGTCAGGAAAAAAGTCGTCGCTTGAACCGGGTTGACATACCTAAACACGTCCGCAGCTTTCCCGTATTTCCCTTGTAACACTTCGGGCGCCAGGTACAGTTTATCTCCTTCACGCTCAAAGGCGCTTGGATGGACAGTTCCCACCGCACTCTGCACAGGTCTTGGCCACAGCGACGCCATACCAAAGTCCCCAATCTTGAATCGACCCTCAGACGTGACGAATATATTTGCCGGTTTGATGTCGAGATGTATAACGCCGGAGGTGTGAATGAACGTCAGACCCTGCAAACCATGCGTCAATAAGGTGGAACTGCGAAGGAAAACAACATCCGCTGCCAAATAACGTCAAAAACTTACGTTGCTGAGATCTGCGATTATCTTCCACACCCTGGCCTCATCAAGACGAGGAAATGCACGGCCATACTCCCAAAGGAAATGTCCTAGGCTGCCGAGCTCGCATAACTCCGTTTGGATGTATAGCACTTCGTCCTCTTCCCAGCTATCAACAAACGCTAACACATTTGGGTGACGTCGACCGCCATTCACTTGACCAAGATGTCGAAGTATATCGGCTTCCTCCCGTAAACGATAACTGAATGAAATACTCAGAAACCATGCCAACACTGATGTGCAGAGAGAACTCACCGATGCTTGACACCTTCAAAGGGCTTGGACTTCTTGATGGCGTATGTTTCTTCGCCAATCTTGGAACGTGCCTTTATCACTTTGCCAAATTCTCCACTACCAATCTCGTCGACAATAACAAAATCTCGATCGAAGCGCCCTCCTTGGTCCTGCGATGACGGCAACGAGGGCCGGGGAAGAAAGCTCTTTCTGCCGACGGAAGGCCTTTGCTTCCCGGGAGAAGGATGCACGCGTGCCAAAGTTGGGGAAGACAGTATTGAACTAGTAGACGAACCGGATGCTGACCGAGCAGATTGAGCAGGCGAAAATCGAGACAAATGCTGGGGAGAATGCCGCAAAATACGTGAAACACCTGAAAGGCAACATTATCGGACAGTCCTTCAACAAGAAAACAAAATTACCTGTGTTGTTCCTGGTCGGTGTACCTATAGTCGACATTGAGTCACTTCCACTAGAAAAGTTGCCACTACTGCTACGGCGCGTTAACCACCGTGGCTTGGGGAGAGTGGGAGGAATAAACTCCAGTGAATCTGGTTGTACGGGCCGTCCAAGGCCCAGACCAGCATATCTCTCCTTACGAGTACTTGGGCTATCTTGTTCATCCTCAGAATCCGTAGAAGGATCGAAAGGAGATTTCCCGTGCTTCCTCCCTGACAGAGAAAACACAGCCGGCATACTCTTACGAGGTCCTTTCGCCGGTTTGACTTCCCAATCAATGCCTCGACCAACTCGGTGCGCTACGGCACTCTGCCAAGGCCTATCGCCTGACAAGTAGCTGGTTTTGACCTTCTTGACGGGGGTATTAGGCGCTTTCTTGACCTCGTTAGGGCCCTTCGTAGTTGTCGTCAATGTCCGAAGAATAAATGCATCCATGTCAACGCCACCGGTATCATCGTCACGTCCATATACCCGAGCCTGTGGCCATCCCGAAGCAGTAGAGGGCAAGACTCCTGGAGTTACTAAACCCTCATCATCACCGTCCGAGTAAATAGAGCTGACGCTAGTAGACGCCTGGGGCATCAGATTTTCTGCGCTTGCCGTACTATCCATGGACATGTCGTCATCGCTTAGACCAATCCCCGAGTCCCTAGCCTGCTTGAATTTGGATGTGATAGTGGCTTTCTCCCGAGGTGAAGGCGTGTCAATGGTGAGAACGAACGATGAATCGTGCGGCACACCATGGAACATGTCATCATCGTCTGTATCCTCATGAGCCGTATCTTGGTCGTCGCGTGTCGAAGGCGAGGACTGAGGAGAAGGGAGCATTGACCGCGGTTGAATGGCACTCCAATAATCAGTAGCTGCAGTTCCAGCATAACTGTGCCGATTCGACGTGTTGGGGCGTGAAGTAACGAGAAACTGATCGTTTGTGTTGGATAATGAGGTGTTTGTTCTCGAACGAACGGCTGGTGGCTGTTGTACAGAGGGTCCACCAAAGAATAACGTCGCTGAATCCACGCGTGCCATGGGTGCCCGCTGCCGTAAATGACTTGGGCGGGCCGACGCGGTCCCATTCAATCCAGTCAGGCGAGGGCGTGGGTGGGGCGATGCCGCACTAGAGGAGGACGAAGAGCCGGAGGACTTTCGCCTATGATGGGTCTTTTTTCCTGGAAACGCGACCAAATTGCGGGCAGGTGGACGTTCCTAAATGACGATTAGCAATGTTCTGGAAGTAACACGCATACAAGTGGACCTACAGCTGGTGATGGGGAGCTTCGAATGCTTTCCAAAAGCTCGGCGGAGACGGGCCGAGATCGTGCACGGCGCTTGGTGACATGTCCTCCCGGTGACACAGCTTCAATGACTTCTGCTGCCTGTACATCCTTGAAGAGTCTGTTCGATGGGCTACGTCTGCCTTGCTTGTTCTCTGCAAAGAGTACAGCTTTCGGTGGTTCCGAAATATCACAACCAGAGTCGTCCTCCTCATCAAGACCAAGGACACCAGTAGATTGGTTCAAGTTGAGATGAGTGAGCGTCGTGGTCTGACTGCGA
>QLPD01004018.1:0-13614 GCA_003314085.1 Hymenopellis raphanipes
GAATGTTACTGAGGCGGTTGCGACGGCGGCGATTCAGCCGTTTTTGGACGATGCGGTGGCGAGTGGTGGTAAAATCAAGTCGCAGAGTGTTCAAGAGATGAATATGAACGATATACTTGCGCATGACGATGATGAAGTGGGAGCAAACTTGGTCATGGGGTCAAGACTCTTTCCTGAGGACGTCTATCGCAATTCGCCAGATACTATTGGACAGATGTATACGAAGCTCTTCGACAGTGGTGCCTTCATGTGAGTGGCAGTTTTCATTCTGTTCTTGATTTAGAACTCACCTTGTCGTGTAGCGTTTTGGGGACCATGGTTTCTGGAGGTCTGTATGCACTTCGACTGTGAAGCACCCTCACTAATTCGCTTTTGTCTGTAGGGCAAGTCGCGGCGAACGCTGACATCGATTCTGCCGTCACACCAAAGTGGAGGACATCCAAAACTCATGTGCGTGTTCAGCATGTCCGCATTCATACTAGTCTTTTACTGACCACCCCTGTAGATGATGGTCGTGAACACCTGGGCGGATGATGCGGACCCGTCCGAGGTCCAAACTCAGAGTCAACTTTTCCAAAAGACGCAACTACCGATTTTTGAAGAGGTTATCGGGATGGATGGGGGTGCGTACTCGAACGAGGCGGATCCAACGGAGCCGAATTTCCAGACGACCTTTTATGGACCTAATTATGATAGACTGAGTGAGATTAAGAGGAAGTATGATCCTAGTGACCGGTTCATTGTTGAAGGGGGTGTGGGGAGTGAGCGGTGGGATAGGGATGGGTTTTGCATGGTTGTGTAGAGGGAGGTTCAAACTAAGTACGGGATGATGCCTTCTCTATATAGTTTACCGTAGCACGTCTATCTTTTTTGTTTCGTTGGTATGGACAACTTAGAACAATTCTTTAATTGTCATGATTTGGTTGGACTCTCTTGCCCATTTCACTCGGACATATGTTTGTTGGGATTGATACTTACGCTCTACGCAGCTAAGCGTGAGCACACAATCGAATCCGTCGCCAGCCTCCCGATATACTTAACTGCCTTGCGCCGCCTCAGCTTGTAGGATCGAACATCATGGTGAGTCGACCTCAGCGTTGGATACGAAAACGTCAAGAGAACAGTCCCAAACCCGCACGGGACACAGTTTCGTGGATTTCTCCAACCAATGTATTATGAGCATTCAGTTTTTGCCCTGGGGAGATCGATTTTTATTTTATTTTCGTCGTTCTCAGAGGCTTGTATTCTTCGCGTACGCCTGCCGTGCCCGACTCAGGTCGATCATTCGCAAGTACACCACGTGGTCGCGAGATGGTCACGTCTCTCTAGAACTGTCACCACGAGTCGCCATTGTTCGCCTCTGTGGAGGTGATGCGTAATTGTGTATGAACGGGACCCCTTTGGACTGCATTTTACATCCTACAGCGAGCCGGCCGTTTTCATACCACTCGTCGCTCATCGATGTCGAGCAAGTCGCCCTTTTCAATCCTTCACATCCGCCAAAATCGGCAGCATACATGTCTCCTGCCAGTGCCCCGTCACATTTCATTTCATCTCTGCCCGCACTGCCTTAAACTTGTCGACTCGATGTTCTTGGCGTTCCGGTGTCCACCGATGGAAACGACTTCAAGCAGAACGAACCTTCGGAATGCCGCCGGCCAGTCAAGAAGGAGGACAGCACTTGCACCAAAACCCCCGACCCACGACAATGACTGCCTTGGAGGGCGTCTCGACATCTCAAAGTATTCGCCAAGTATTCGCTTCCCCTTCCCACGGTCAGTGCACGATGAACATGTTATGCAGTACCCGGCTAACCGAGAACCTAGATTGATACCAGTGGCGTGCCAATGTTTGGAGTAGTCTCAGGATCCCCTTTCCGGAGATCAGACAGTTGCTCCTTTATACGAGTCAAGCATTTCTGGCTAAGACTCGATATTCTCCTTGCGCTTGTCTATGAGCAACCAAGTCGGTTGATGGAAATCAAGGTTGATACTACTGCGGCGTTGCACAATCTCATGGCAGCTCGACAGCATTCAATTCCTCCGCAGTCTGACGAAGATCTAAATGCCGTGCAATGTTCTGCGACTTGAGTCAGTATCCCGAGCAGGTGATGGCTCCATGGCCGTATAAAAGGTTCGCCTTGCTTCACCCTCCCATTATACTGGCGCTATGTTTACCACAACAGTCGTCTCGCCAAAAATTCGCTTCTTTACTTTTTTCGCTATTTTTGCTTCCGTACCCCGAGTTCACTCCCAGTCCTGTCGAAGTGCCCCGGGAGACGCAGGTTTCCCTTCGGATGACGAGTGGAGTGCATTGAATGCATCACTCTCAGGCCGTCTTGTTACGGTGGTTCCCTCTGGCCAATTCTGCAAAGACCGCGGAGGGTGTACAGACACCGAATGGACCAGTGCTGTATTCCGTGCGAACGTTCCTGGCGCGATGGACCAGGTATGCATTTCTTGCTTTTAACAGCCGCCGTCATTCATGTTTGAAACCACAGGTGAATTGGGAACAGGTGAACACAAATCTGGATGCTCCTCGTACATCAGCTTAAGCATTGTTAGGATTACGAGTCTGATCCACCAGAGGTTTGCTTGCGCAATACGACCGGAAACTGCCAGCAAGGAAACGTTCCTCTCTATGCAGTCCTGGCAACTTCTGCTGATGATGTCAAGGTCAGAAACATCTTTATTCATCTATATCTTCATCCATCAACTCTATCTTGTAGGCTGGCATCGCATTTGCGAAAACATTTAAATTGCGGGTCGCCGTCAAGGCGTCGGGTCACGATTATCTCGGGCGTTCCACTGCCCGCGACTCATTATTGATCTCGACGCACCTTCTCCAGAACATCTCGTTTCATGAGGATTACAGTATCGGTAATCACAGTCAAGGTTCAGCAGTTACCGTTGGCAGTGGCGTCTTCTTGAACAAACTGTACCAAGCCGCCAAGGCGGAGGGTAAGATCGTTGTTGGTGGAACTGCTGGTACCGTCGTAGCCGCTGGAGGATATATCCAAGGCGCTGGACATTCAGCGCTATCTCCTCTACTCGGTCTAGCGGCCGACAATGTGCTTCGTATGTTCTTTTGCGTCTCGGTGTATAACTTGTTTGACAGTTCTTCAGAATTTCAAGTTGTCACTGGGAATGCAGAAGTCGTCACGGCAGACGAATCACAACATAGCGATCGTCAGTTTCTCCATTTGCGCTATTCGCACAACTCATCCTACGCTTCAGTGTTTTGGGCTCTTCGTGGTGGTGGTGCTGGCTCTTGGGGCGTCATTATATCGGCCACTTTCCGTACGTTTCCCACCTTCAATGGGACGGTGTCCAGCATCCTGGTATACACCAACGGCTCGAACGCTACCTTTGGAAACATCATGGGACTACACGCTAAGCACATCTTCGACATGGACGACCTTCACGCCGCCCAATACTTTTATGCGTTCCGGAACGTGACCTCGGAGTTTCAGTTTAATCTCGTTCTGGCCACATTCTTCCCCAATGTCAGCGCAGAAGCTGCGACGTCGGCGATGCAGCCCTTGTTGAATGACATCGTGGCGAATGAAGGGACGATTGGTTCCCAGTCTGTACAGGAAATGAACTTCAACGACGCTGTCACATCGCCGGATGACAGTGTTGCTTCAAACCTGGTTATGGGTTCTCGACTGTTTCCTGAAGCCGTTTATCGGGATTCTCCAGATGCTATTGGCCAAATGTACACGAAGCTTTTTGAGGCTGGCTCTTTTGCGTAAGTCATCCTTCGTTTGTCTACCTTATGCTGACCAGACGGGTTGCTCAGCGTTCTTGGACATCTGGTTGCTGGAGGTAATTATCACTATCACGACTAAGGCGCATCATGGCTAATAAATCTGTTGTTCACAGGCAAAGTCGCAGAAAACGCGTATATCGATTCTGCTGTTCACCCGAAGTGGAGATCGGCCAAGACGCATGTGGGTCCCTATTTGTGAAAAGATTCTTTCAAGTCTAATGCTTTGGATAGATGATCGTTGTCAATGGTTGGGAGGATAACGTCGATCTGTTCTACATTTCCTTCCTCAAGACGGCGTTCCAGACGATTCAACTGCCGATCATGGAGGAAGTCATTGGTTCTGACGCTGGCTCCTACTCCAACGAAGCAGACTCGACAGAACCCAATTTCCAAACGACCTTCTACGGACCCAACTACGATAAATTGAGCGCGATTAAGAGCAAGTATGATCCCGCTGACCTGTTTATAGTCGCAGGTGGTGTCGGAAGTGAACGTTGGGATGCAGACGGTTTCTGTAAAGTATAAGTACAAGCGAATGTTCCGACTAAGAGTCGTAATCTTCTATCTCCATCGTGTTCTTTGCTAACTCTATTTCAACATCGTTTAAAAGCCATGGGCTGTGAAGACCAAGGTATTGATGTGTACACTGACTCTCACGATGCTGTCCATCCGCATCTTTGTTCGCAACCACCATGTCAACGTCTGCTTCCTCTACTCCTCAGAAGGATCTTTTATCGGAAGGGATTTCTACGCATGTTCCCGCTTCACCCTCAATTCAACCGGGCGTGTTGCCTTCAGGTCCTACTGCTGAGACTCATTTTTTTGGTCTGAGGCACGACGCGGCCATGCATGGCTTCCACACACAAGCTTTCAGCGACGACTATGACAAACGCTTTCCAGAGGATCCGTATTGCAAGGAGACCGCTCCGAACGCGAGGGTGTGGCGAATGTATGTGGAGGAGGCCGCGGCCTACGACGCGAATATGGTCGGGCAATCTCGCGATGGTTTAGATGTAATGCTAGTATTTGTAGGACTCAATTTCCTTTACTTCGATTTTATGACTGACAGTTCATAGGCTGGTCTTTTCTCCGCGGTTGTCACTTCGTTTCTGGTTCAGATATCGCAGAGTTTACAGGCAGATTATGCACAAATGTCTGCTGTCCTTCTCCACGACCTCATCTTCGTTCAACTTTCTCTGGCTGACGGCGTTTCTGCCGCCAATATCACACGCCCTTCTGTAAACCCCGCCCAGACATACGTTGCCGATGGAATTACGGTCTGGGTCAACGGCCTCTGGGTCGTCAGCCTTACCGCGAGCTTGGTTGTCGCACTAATTGCCGTTCTAGCAAAACAATGGCTGCATCACTATGTCTCCCCTCCGTCTGGGACACCGCGTCTTCGCAGTCACATTCGACAGTTCCGGTTCATGGGTTTGGAACGATGGCACGTTCGAATTATCATCGGAGTCCTCCCAATTATCATGCACATTTCTCTTACACTATTCCTCTCCGGCCTCATTCTCTACTTCATTCCACTTCGCCAAGCACTGGCCTGGACCGTCGCCGTTATCACAACCATCGTTTTCCTGCTCTATTTTATTGCAAACGCCATGCCCTTCTTCTCCCCCCAATGCCCATACAAGACATTGCTGACAGAAGCCATTTATGGCCTTCATAAATACTATATGCTGTTGTACAGTTCACTGCCCAGCTATAATCGCCAAGACATGCGTGTCCGAGGGCAAAGCCCCGCACCACGTCCACTGCACTCCATGATGGAAGCGGAGACCGACGCAGTTTTCTCCGATCGCGATACGCTCTGTATCGATGCATTCGATTGGATGTTCAACATGTCTTCAAACCCTTCGGTACGGAGCATCGTGTTACAAGCACTGGGTGGCCTTCCTTCAAGGGTGTTGGCATATACAAAGGTGAAATGGAATGGGAAACGGGCGACTGAGATGGCCATGGCCCGTTACCAGTTGATACGAGGATACCTCAGAGGTGTCAGCTCGTCGCAAGACTATCTTGAATGTCTTCCTGGCTATGAAGCGACGTTCGAACGATTGACTCGTTCTCTGGTCTTCCTCCCAGATGAAACTTATAAAGAGCTATTGGGCACCCGTTTTCGATCTCCTCCAAACGCTGGCGTCCCCTTCCAGGCCACTCGCATTCTTCTGGTCATCCGCCATCGCAAGGACAGTATCGAGACAATCGACCAGGAAGCCTTGTTCAACTTTTTCCTGTTAAACCACGAGGTTGGGCTGCACTCGCTGGTATGGGAAGAGCTTATGAGAGCGGCAATTAGCATCCACCTCTTCAGTCGCTGTCAGAGTAATCCAGCACTTGGCCCATCATACGCCCAGTTGATGATGCTCCTTGCAAGATCCTCAACAGAGGATAAGGCATTGATGAGGCGGCGTCGTTTGAATGGTACAGAGCAACTAGTGACGCTGTCAGTGGCTATGCGCATCTATCCCGCACTTGAATCCGTCATTTGGAAAAATATTCTAGCCTCTCCCATGCTTCGGCCATTTGACAATAGTGGTTCTTCGGAATCGTTCCGGATGCGATTCGTGATAGCTGCTGGAAAATTCGCACTATATGCGATGCAAGATATGCCAGCAGCGCGAAGTAGGTGCTACTTACAGCTGCTTGAGCATGTCTTACGACTTTTCCTCGAAGACTTTCAATGGATCGATACCACAGACCTTTTCGCGTTTCAGGATTCTAGTACAACCGAAGATTTCGTTATTTCGGCCATGAAGAAACCGTCCGTCTGTGATCCTAGGAGTATGATGGATGAAGGCACTGATAGGGAACTGCTCGAACTTCAGAAGAGTTGCCTCACAACAATCATTCAGCTTTATCACAATTATTCGATCAAGGAGAACTCGTTCTCTTTTCCCTCATTGCATATAATCATGCAAGTCTCAGTCTCGTTTCTCAATGCTACGGAATCCTCTGCAGGCCGTCTTCTCTCGAATCCTAGTCATCTCATTCGTACTTGTCAGACTTCGAGTGAAATCTTGGGCTGCGCACTCTCGCGAGGTCGCGAAGAGGCTTACCACCTTTTCATTGACACTGAATGGATGGATGTGATGTCGCCACTTTGGATCTTGCGTACAACACGATCATCCTATAATCTAAATATTGTTACAGAATATATCGTTGGTCTGCTCTTCATAGGATGCGATGCGACTCGACAAACATTCATACAGCATCTTCTCACGCCTCGAAACCTCATCATCTGTTTCCTTACAGTGTATTTCGATCCTTTTGTACTGAAAGAGTTGATGGGACTGGATCCGGAGCATCCGTCTTGGGTAGAATGTCGGCATACCATGCGAGCGATTCTAGATTGGTGGCGAAGTCCTACACGCTCGTCTTCAGATTTTCCCTTGCGTGATTTCTATGGACAGAGGACTCTGGGGTCAGTATCATTCCGCGATGGGTTAGAGAATATTTTGTTGCAGGGTAGTATTAGGCGCCTCGAAAGGGCCGTTGAGGTCTTGGAGAGTGGTGTTATTATCCTGAACAGAACTTCACCTTTCAGCAGTCGACGCCATCTACCCTGTTACGTCGATACTCGTTCAAGTCTTCCGCAAGGAGGTCATCCGACTTGAAGTTGTCGCACACGCCCTGGAGCTGTACCCGCTGGGAGAGAGGAGCGCAGAGAGATGCAGAATTGAATGGAGACGCATAGGGAATAAATATATGGCGGCACGGTTTGTGGTATACATAGAACAAGTTCGATAACTAGTCTGGAACTTATGTATCGTGTGCGAGTGAAGAACAGTGAGGTGCACCTCGGAGTTTTAAATACTGTTGGCCGCTACGGCACATGGTCTCTGGAAATCCCGTCTCCCCAGCAAAGGCTTTGTCGACGTTGAAGTTGACAATCACGGTGACGATGCCGCCATCCTCCTCGAGCAGTCATGAATAGTTGACAGCCTTTTACCATAATGGACCATATTAATCATTCCGCTTCTGAGCTATTTCTGTGAACCAACTTTTTGCCTAATAAGTAGTGAGGTGGACAGCTCTGAGAGAGAACATCAATGCATGAATTAGGATAAGAGAATAGACTAGCTGCACTACCGTCGTGCGCCAATTTCGCAGGGGGCAGTGTTACTACCACCGGACGAATCTGAATCTCGTTACACTCACGGAGGTTGAGGTTCGACAATTGATGATGTCTTACACGGTACATAAGCTCCACACTCTATTCTTCCTTCTTGTTTAGAGTCTGGAAATCGACACTATTCGATAACCTGAGTGTAACGAAATGTGTTTGCACTGTGAAATTTGGACGGCCCAGGGGAAGCCGACTTCCGCCCTGCACGACCCGACACTCGCGTGAGCACGATGTATGCGTCATCGTTCCTTACTTTCTACCATCACGTCAATTGGCCTGGAGTCATTGTCTCATGCTCTTTTACTCGGCTGAACCCGTAATAGACAACCTTCATATATAAAGGCAATTCAAAATGTCTTCCCACCGTAAGTAATCTGAAATGGCTGCTCCAAGAATCGACCGGCGACCTATCCGAGTAAGCCCCCTCCCAAAAAATGATTGCTTCTCGACCCTAAACGCTCTGTAAGTAGATTGGCGCATTTAGTGGATACGCAGGTGATAGATAGTACGTGCTTGCTTCACCGCACGCCCCAACCATGTTCAATTCATCTTTCCAGCGACGGCCTCCTGCGCCAAGCGACGCACGGCAATGTCGATATTCTCTTTGGCGACTATCTCGCTGAAGTGAATATTGCGAGGCTTGCGCTGGACAGAGAGCAGGACCCGACGAAGGGATATGAGGGGCAGTTTTTTCGGCAGTTTTGCGATGCGGTGGATGTGATTATTGAGAAGCGGCTTCGAGTAAGTTGCTTATATGCTGTGAAATGTTTTCGTTCTCATTCAATTTTGTTTCTGTTTAGGTCATCACGAATGCTGGAGGACTTAATCCCTGTGCTCTCGCTGAAGCATGCGGCGAGCTGCTCAAATCACGAGGTTATCGGGAAACGAAGGTCAGTTCCTCGCCTTACTGCTCACCGAACCACTTACGACCTTCAGCTCTCTTCAGGTAGCTGCCGTAACTGGAGACGACGTTCTCCCGTTCATCTCCAGCCTCACGAAAGACGGAGAGCACTTTCCCCACCTGGAAGACCAAAGACCGCTTGCATCGTGGGGTCTCAAACCCATCTCGGCAAATGCGTATTGTGGTGCCCGAGCCATCGTCGGGGCACTCGACGCGGGAGCGGATATCATCATCGTCAGTGCCACGCCTTCCGTGTAGGGCGCAATGAGAGCTTGTGCTACCTAGACTGGCCGCGTTACGGACGCTTCACCTGTGATCGCCGCTTCGCAGTGGTGGCATGGATGGTCGTGGAACGCGTACGACCGTCTTGCTGGAGCCCTGTTGGCTGGCCATTGCGTTGTACGTGAACCTTCCAAATGGCACAACGCTAAGTAGAGCTTCTATTATTCAACAGGAATGCGGCGCGTATTGTACAGGGGGAAACTTCTCTGGTTTCAAGTCTCTAGGGGCTGAACGATGCATTGATTTCGCGTTTCCCATTGCAGAGGTATCTGCCGATGGGACTTTCATCGTTACTCGACCGGAACAAGGCAACTTCAATGGGGTCGTCACTATTGATACTGTTCGATCTCAATTGTTGTATGAGTTGCAAGGCAATGTTGGTATACCTCAACACTTTGATAAGATCTGATGCTGACGCGCGGTGTTGTTAGATATATCTCAATCCCGATGTACAGGGCATTCTGAATGATGTCCAAGTACAAGAAGTGGGAAAGGACCGCGTTCGGGTTTTTAACGTGAAGGGTGCTGCACCGCCGGATACCACAAAGGTGGCTATCTGTGCTGTTGGTGGGTATCAGGCGGAGCAATGGGTGTGCGCTACTGGGCTTGATATCAAAGGCGAGTTCTTCCGTACAATTGCTCATTAGGCGTTGCCTCAATGAGGCCAAACCATACTAGAAAAGTTTGCGAATGTGGAGCTGCATGTCAAGGCCCATTTGGGCGAGAAGATTAAAGAGTTTAGCGTTTTTGATTTTACGCAATACGGAGTGTACGTGTTCTACACGATATATGGGGGTGCTCTGATACTGTTCAATCATAGACCTCAAGAGGATCCTTCAACTGAGGCATTGGGCACAGCGATGCTTCGGATCTTTGCGCAGGCGCCAAAGCTTGAAGCCTTTTCGCATTTCGAAAATCTGATTCAGCTCGCGTTCATGGAAGGATTGGGACATTTTCCTGGAATGCATTTTAATGTGAGCGCAATGCCCTACAACTTCACCCCCGAATCCTTACTGAATTCTTTGTAGCATGATCGTCGAATTGCTCTTCCGAGGCCGTATATCGAATAGTACGCGACTAGGTCTTCTTTCATGGTGCTGAAGCTGATGATTCTGTAGCTGGCCAGCTCTGATGAACATCAAGTATTTGACGAATCAGTATCAATTCGTTGGTTCAGAATCTGCTGTCACTGTTCCTGGGCCAAGTCAAACCATTGGTCCAATGCGACAGTCGAATTACGACTCCACTGGTGAAGGACTGGATTCGAGCGTGGACGTTGAAACCGTTCGCGGGCCTTTGGGATGGATCGTTCATGCACGCTCCGGGGTTTGTTCTCTGATCCTCCCACATTCTCTTGTTCTGACGGACTTCCATAGGATAAGGGTGGCAGTGAGTTACCACACCGCCGTATGGAAACAATAGCGTTGAGCGTATTATTATTGCAGATGTCAATGTCGGTTTCTTTGTCCGCCATGAAGACGAGTACCCGTGGCTTAGGTCCCTTCTATCGCACAAGAAGATGGTTGAGCTTCTTTCAAAGGAGTTTGTAGGGAATAGGATTGAACGTGTTGAGTTTCCGGGTATCTGGGCTGTTCACTTTGTAAGTGCCTTGTAGCACTGTCTGTTATGGAGAACATGTTGATCAGGTTCTGCAGGTCGTTCATGACTACTTGGGGAATGGCGTGTCTTCTACGAGCAGGATGGATGCGTTGGGGAAGAGCTTGGCGGAATTTTTGCGGGCGAAGCTTGTTGACTTGCCAAAGAAATTTCTGGCGACTGATGAGGTCAAGAATCTTTACGGGTATCGCGTATTGTTTGAGATTGTGTTCGCCCCGTTCGTGAACAGATAAAGAACTCGCAAAAGATCAAGACGTGTTAGACAACGAAGGATCCCTCGGCTATGATCCCGACAGGCTGTGAAGACTCGGTCTCACATTCTCGGTCGCTGTGTGAAGACATGGACGGTGAAGCGTAAAACAATATGACTGTCAGCAGCGCCCTTGAATTACTGCGCAGTGCCGAGGCATCCGGTCATAGCCGTGCGCGTAATCAGGGTAGAACCGCGTAGCGTGACGGTGACTGCGTCACCCACGTGAGAAACGACCAGCAGCGCCTTCACCTCCTTGTACACTAACGCCCGTCTACTTTTCTCTCCAAAATCGTTTGAAACGGTGAGCAGCCATTTTACGCCACGCAATATGGTGGCGGCACCGTTGCCAACGACGAGCTTACCATTGAACCGTTTCCGTAGACCACACTTTGATAATGTTCGTCGTCATCGTGTAGCAGGACCATGCCCACAGCTGTTAACGCCTTGTGCTTAGGTCTGAACCTTACGACCCGTACTTGCCTCGCAATGGCTCGTCTTCGAACCCGTCGGGGTCCTCTCAGGGGACCGGGAACGCAAAGACTGCCGCTATCCAGGCACAAATTGACGACACCGTTGGAATTATGCGGGAGAACATCACCAAAGTGGCGGAGAGAGGAGAGCGGTTGGATTCCCTGCAGGACAAGACAGGTCCGTCCTCAACAGCCCCGACGAGCCCCGTCTGACGTGTGTTTTAGATAACCTTGCTGTCTCTGCCCAGGGATTCCGACGTGGTGCCAACCGAGTCCGAAAGGTACGTTCGACTTGCTTACTATATGTTTTCCAACTCTGACATTTTCCGCAGAATATGTGGTACGTCTATTAGCTCGTCGTTGTCTTACAGTTCCGTTCACGTCATATCCTTCGCGTAGGTGGAAGGACATGAAGGTACGCTCCATTATTACCGCCCATTACCCATACCAACCCGCCCCCTTGTCAGATGCGAATCATCATTGGAGTCGCAATCGCAGTGATTATTGTTATTATCGTGGTTTCCATCGTTAAGGCGACACAGAAATGATCTGTATTCCTTCCCGTCGTGGTTGTATCTATGCCCATAGTCTTAGTTTTCTTCCTCTTGCGGAGTAAATGATTCGAGGAGTTAATACACCTTACGGGCGGGTGGTACTGTGCTTCGGACTTCTTTTTTTGTTTCTACCTTTTTCTTTGCTATGTATATGATGTTTCTTGCCCGGATACCCTGCTTGTAATTCAGGATCACATTTATCCACAGGAAAAGCAAGAAAGTAAGTAAAGAGGTACTGGAAGGTAACGCCGAGGTCTGGGGTAATGCCACAAGCAGACAAGTAAATGGAAAGAAGGTTGATGCAAGGCTCAAGTCAAACAAATGGACTATTCGAACACTTTCCTTTGACTGAGAAGTCTGATACATGTGGGGTCGATAATTTCAGAAGGCGTATCTCATGCTTTTGCCAACTTCGATGATGGTAACCAGTACATTGTTAACGCGTTAAAAGCCCTATTCTCCACCAATATCGTACCCAACTATCTACATCCTCAGGACCTATCTTGCCCATTCTACTATGCATCACCGGCGCAGCCTCTCTCGCCCTCGCCGTATCCGCACGCGCCATCCCAAACGCCTCCGTCAAGACATCATCCCCCGCCGGCCGATACGCCGTCCGGTAAAAGTCCAACAACGCCATCGACGTCAACGACCTTCCCGCGCGCATAGACGCCTCCAGCGCCACCAGCCACTCCGCGTAGTCCACCAGCGGCACCCCCAGCGCGTCCGCGAGCGCCTGAAAGACGCACACAGCCCGCACCGGATTGGGATGTGCGAGATTCAGAAACGCGTGCGGGCTGTGGCGCATCTCGAGGATCGCTGCGGCTGCGAGGTGCACGGGCATCCACGCGAGGATCTGAAACATGCATGCTGTGTTGAGAGAGGGGGGAGGAGGAGAGGAGAGGGACAGACACATACCCCGACTGGACTCGGCATGCACTGCACGACCTGCGCAGACCTGATTAGTGACGGAAGCCACTCTTTGGGATTCCAGCACCCGTTGGGGCCGCCGGAGAGCTGGCCGACGCGGACGATGGAGATTTGGAGCGTTGTCTGTTCCGCGGCTTTGACGAGGATGCTCTCTGCGATCCATTTGGACTCGGTATAGCCCGTGCCTAAAGCTGTGGACGGTCGTTCATTGGGACCTTCCGGGACTGCTGTGCCAGAGGGCCAATCTACAAAAAAGGTTTAGTTGAAAACATAGACGAAGTTGATTGGAAAACTCGACGCACTCAAGAACGTCAACGTGCTCACAAAGACCAACTTTGGCGGAACCGCCTGATCAGAGGAAAGCGCAAAATCGATCAAACGTCGGGTCCCAGCGATCAAAGGCTCCAACGACGACAGCGTCGTTCCAAAATTAAGCGACCAGCCTTCCGAAGACGTGCATGAGCTCCCAACCCAAAGTGACGCAAATCAAATTACTTTACTCACTATTGTGAATGATGCACGTAACTTCACGCCGCAGCTCCTCGAAAACATGCTCCTCCAGCCCAAAACACTCTTCCGCCAAATTACCCTCCACCAACTGCACCTTGTCAGAATTCAGAATCGAATAGTCTAAATCACGATCCTTGAACGCCTTGGCCTGCCGAATATACACCGAGCGATATCCCTTCGAGTCCCGC
>QLPD01004020.1:0-42052 GCA_003314085.1 Hymenopellis raphanipes
TTCATCTCGACCTCCGTAGGAGGGCAGTCTCCCGCGGAAAGGAACAGCGAACCTATACATCAACTATTAGCTCAATCGGATGCATCAATCGCAAACGAACACTGACATGGCGTCTTCGTCCCATCTGGATCCAGCCCCATAATCTGCTTCGCATCCACAACAACCACACCCGCCTTCCCATTCCCCTCCGTGCGCGCGATCTTGGTGATCAGCAACACGCACACCACCTTCCAGGAATACATGTCCGTCGCGCGGGTGGGGTTGATGGTGGGGAATATGCACTGCGCCTCTTCCCAAGTCACAGGGGAGTATTTCGCATCAGGGAGGTTCTCCTTGAGCTGTGTAAGCGCGAACAGGCTTTCGCGGATGTTCTCATCCGTGGCGCGCGAGGGCACTGGGTTGGACTGCTTGTACCACGGGATGGGCTCGTTCATAACGGCGGCAATCATGCGTCGGGCTTCTTCTTTTGACATGGCGTTGATTGGCAGAAGGATGCAGGAAGGAAGGAAGACGCGACGTCACCTGCTCAATGCGGTAGGGAAGTATCCCACGCACGGACCATCGCGTTCCACGAGTGGCTTGAGCCTTGAAGACGACCCACCATTGCCAACGATTGTTGCTTCAATCGCCGAGTTCTGCACCACGTACACGTGTGTGTCCAATCAGATGTTGCAGAGCACCACCGCCGTCGACGTTTTGAGCCCCACTTAGGCTTGCGCGAACTTTCTCGCGCCTCAGTTTCTCATAAAGCTACTACAGAAGTTACTAATCTCAAGTTACGACGGTATGCTATGCATTGATGACTTTCTAAGGCTAAGGATCGGCAGATTTACGCCCACATTTCCGCGGTTCTTGATCACCGCGTCATCTTGACTCTGATAATTGCTCGCCTACATCTGGCAGTCGTCGTTCCTCCAGCCCTCTCACAAGTATCACTTGGACCGTGTCACCGTAACAACGTCTCTGAATTTTGCGCCTCGCTTGAAAGAGCGGGAAACGTTTTTGCCTTGGTCGATGAGGAATGTCGTTCGACTGAACCTCCCAAACCGCTGACCGGAATGAAAGCAATTATCGTCGGCCTTCTTATGTTCTCCGGGCGATTGTCTTCGCTGTGGCTGTTGCGCTAGTCTTGCTTGTCCTGAGACTCGACGTCAGTGTCTCCTGCATGCAGACCCAGCTTAGTGTATTGTGCGCGTCCGTTTGAGTCAGGTTGCTCGCCGATTACTTAGCCCCTGCTCAAGACACTATTGAATATCAACTCAAGATATTCGGTCGTGAGGCGGTATTCAATGAGCCTCCTTCCGATAGCCTCGACAAAGTTTGGGAGGATCTTTACCAATGTGAGCATCCTAGCCAGCGTCATTGAAGAAATCGCTCACTTCTCGGTACATCAGTTGGTATTTCTAGGACTATACGCGAAGACGCGCTCCTGCTTGCCAACAAGACGTACTATGGTACGGATAAGTATGCGCCAAGTTGACATTGATGGCAATGATCGTCACTAAGTACAGTCTTATATGTTCCTCTCTTGTTTTCATCGAGATGATTATTTAGTTGGCTACGACAGATCTAGATGGCGATGGAACGAAAAGGAAAACAAAAACCTCTTCTGCTGAAGTTCTGCACGGACGTTGTACACACTTGCCGGAACTTTCGATTCAAGACTGGGGGAGGGACAACCGGCTGCGCATACCTTACAACGATACCATACGCGTCCATGACGATGATGTCAGACAACTCGACGGGGTTAGTACCGAAGAAAGATAAATGCGCTTCAAGAGTGGTGGACTCATGAATGCACCACGTTTTGATTATCTTGTCCTTTGTCAGACTTCGCAAACTATAGAAGTACTCTCAGAAACCACTTGATCCCATTGTTCGCGGATGCAGCACATCGTTTTCCACTTGGTTTTGGTTTTCCAACTGGTTGGATGGTGTGTACCAAAAGGGGAAGGTGCGTCTCCCACGCACGGACCATCGCTTGGCAGTATAAAGACCTCGCCCGAGCATTTTCTTTTCCCTCAGATACATACTCGAACAGGATCTATTCTATAGAAACTGACCGAGTCTCGCATTTTTATAAATGCCGCATCTCTCAGATCCAGTCGATGACTTTCCCACTCCCTCGCTCTACAGAGAATTTGGCCTTCTGGTCTCGAGGACGTTTGGCGATTCAGCTGTGGCGCGCTTGTATGAGCCGCTCAGAGGTCTTGCCGGCGAGGGGAGTGTATGTCTGATGGATTCCTTCTTTTTTTGTGCGCGGTTATCTGGGGCTTGCTTTTTGGCAACCTCGGGGCTTCGGCAAATGTCATCAGATGGATTTCTTCCGGATATCACTCTCCAGAATTACTGGCTTGACCTACGCCAGGCCTTGACTGGCATGCTCGAAATAGTGGGTCTTTGGAATTGGTCGCGGATGTGCTGGTTACTTACCTTTTTTTTGCATTGTAGTTCCGCAGCTCTTCTGTAACAAGTCTACATCACGCTATCTGACCCCGGACAAGGCGGAGGCTCCTGACGATGTCGACACTAGTCGTTTCTCAGCTGATAGGATGTGGCGCCCAGTCTTGAACATACGGAGAACACAGGTCAGGTTCATCATGACTGCCTTGTACTTATACCACGTCCTTTCTCAGCCCAGTCAATCAAACGCTCAAGATCGAGTCAATGGCGCCTAATACTGGTATTCGAGGCAACGTCTCGCAAGACGTGAAGAGAAAATGCCAACAGGCGTTGACCTACTTCATCGGGCCGTCGACGTCTTACGGGCACACTATCGGGCGAAATTTGAAGCTCGTCGAGATCAATGTATTCGACGGAGACAAGGCAGAAACGGTGTGCGAGGTCAAGGTTTCTGAAGGTGCGTGTAGATTCGGTTTCAGTGTATAGTGTGCTGAAACTCGCTCTCTAGGGATGTGTACAACACAAGCTGTAACTAAACGACCGTCGAAGCTATGAATAATCCGAGTTTACCGTCCGCGGAACGCCCTGATCCTACTCCCTCACAAAGATGGATAAACTGTTTCCCGAGAGCCACAGCTCCATGAATCCTTTTCGACACAGGATAAGGGGTCCACATTCCACTACCAGGCCACCATTGTCAACTTCGCTTCCGGATAAATTCCATCATCTTGTCACTGTTGACGCGTCGCGCAGCTAGTCAATTATAGCCGCATGGCTAAAAGCACTGATACGGTATTATCGGTCCTCCGAAATGAATATGGTACGTGGCATTCGCAATCAGTCGATACCGTAAATCTGTGACTCACAGAAACCTAAAGCCTGAAACAACTCCTATAAAAGCAGCAATCAACTGGTTATCATCTCAACCCCAGTGAGAAACCCGTCTAGGGAGACCTAGAACCGTCAAGTTGGAGCAAGGAATATTACTCGGTGCTCTTTCGGACATATGGAGATCAAGGATTCTGTAGGAAACTCGACCAAATGCTGACATCAGCCATCATTTTGCACTTCTTCCGTTCCACCACGCACGGCGGCACACGCAGATCTAGGATAATCTATGCCCAACGTGGACATCAACGACACTTTCTAACAGCCGTACCTACGTCCTATCACTACTATTGTCTATACTAGCTCTATGCCTCTATGTCACTGTTTGCAATGTCTTCGAGGCAATCCCCAAGGGAGGGATGTTTCCGCAGCCACTCGGTCTCGACACATGGGCAAAGAAATAGAACGTACCAATGCCAATTCCTCCTCTACCTCCACTCCCACTGTGTCATCTAGTGTTTACACGGCAGAAGAGCTTGCGCGTGGATTACAGGTCTTTCTGTCTGCTGGATATCGTGCTGCCGATAGTGGCAGCCATGACACTGTCGAATCTGATTCTGAGGTAAGAACCATACTCTGTCGCATTAATGAATGTCTCAAAGATATTAGGACATGCACGAAGATACGAGCCCCGACCATTCCAATTCGCGGCCCGGAAGTAGCATGTCCGGTATTCTTGAACATGGCACGCCGCGGGAACGTCAGTCTTCTGTCGAGGAGGACATATCGGAGTTCTCTGCTTCGCAGGGACAGTCAGCGGGGGCACCGCTTGGTGGCGGCGAGGACATTGATGAGGATGATCAACCTGATCCCGGATGTCTGCAACAGCAGCAGGTGGAGGAGCGCGGCAATAGCGCATCAGAGACACCAATGGAGTATCGTATTGACGATATTGCTGTGGCCCGTCGCTTCATTAACGAACTGAAGAATGCGTCGCATGCTGGGCTTGATGATCGTGTCCGTGAACAGGTTACCAACCCCCCTCGATATGTTGCCACTCTTGATGATAATGAAAGACTTTCTCTTGATATCTTTCTTGCCATCAGTAATGCCTCGGAAGAAACCTATAACTCTGTTCGCATCGCCATTTCGCGCCGATACCCCGACTCCGACATGTTGTCGTTCTATCAAGTCAAGAGCTTGCTCGAGAACCTGACGGGTGTTGTTCCCGTTACCCATGATATGTGTGTCAACTCATGTGTCGGGTATTGTGGTGCATATCGTGACTTGGTGAACTGTCCGAGTTGTGGAGAGAGGCGATATACAAAGGAGGGCGGGTCCGTTCCGCGGAAGCAGTTTCACACTATTCCCATCGGCCCACAGCTTCAGGCACTTTGGCGGAGTAAAGAGGGTGTCGAAAGCATGCAGTATCGCACCACGTATACACGCAAAGTCCTTGCAGAGCTTAGCGGCAGTCATGGCCGAACATCGCCATATCGCGACTTCTTTGATGGTAGCGACTATCTCGAAGCTATTGTGGAGGGAAAAATCAAGGATGGTGATATGGTTCTCATGATGTCCATGGATGGCGCACAGCTGTATCGCATGAAGGCGTCTGACTGTTGGATATACATTTGGATCATTATGGATCTTTCTCCCGATACCCGCTATACGAAGAAGCACGTCCTTCCCGGCGGATTTATTCCGGGACCTAACAAACCCAAGAACATCGACAGTTTCCTCTTTCCCGGCCTATATCACCTCGCTGCACTGCAGAGGGATGGGCTCACAATTTGGAATGCCAAGGAGGATACAACATTCAAATCGTCTCCATTTCTCGCTCTTGTCACCGCAGATGCGCCTGCCATGGCTCTTCTCAACGGCACAGTTGGACATCACGGCAAGTATGCCTGTCGCCTGTATTGTCCACTTCCCGGTAGACACAAGCCTGGTGCTCCCCATTATTATCCAGCTCGCTTCCTTCCAAATGGTTACACAGTTCGCGGCTGTGACCACCAAGATATATCACTGCGTGCGCTTCTGCGTAACTTCAATAGTGGCTCTGCGAAAGTGCGATATGAGGTTAATCTGAGGAGAGTCGAGTCGTCGCCGAATAAGACAGCGTACGAAGCGAATCGCCTTGAGACAGGCATTTGTCGTCCAAGCATCTTTATGGGACTCTCCGAAACACACCGATTGGCGATACCTTCTCTTTTTCCTGGCGATAATATGCATCTACCAGCACTCAATCTCACTGATCTCTTCCTGAGCCTCTGGCGAGGAACGATTGATTGTGATCCTGCTGATAGTAAAGATAGCTGGGATTGGTTTGTGCTTCGTGGAGATATCTGGAAGGAGCACGGAAAGCAAGTAGCTGCTGCGACTCCATGGATTCCCGGATCCTTCGATCGTCCACCTCGCAATATCGCAGAGAAGATTTCCAGTGGCTACAAGGCATGGGAGTTCCTGCTATACTTCTATTGCATTGGTCCCGCATTACTGTATGGCATCCTTCCCAATGCATACTATCGTCACTACTGCTGTGGTGTCCGTCCTATGCGGCTTGTACTGCAAGAAGAAATCACTCCGGCGGAGCTCATTCTAGCTGACAGTCTTTTCACAAAATTCTCCGATGATTTCGAGTCTCTCTACATTCAGCGAAAGGCTAGTCGGATACACTTTGCACGTCAAAGCATCCATACCCCATCTCACCTACCTCACGAAGTACTTCGCCTCGGGCCAGGTGGGATCTACTCACAGTGGACCATGGAACGCACAATTGGAAACCTTGGAGAGGAAATCAAGCAGCATTCAGATGCATTCTCCAATATCCAGCAGCGCGGAATTCGACGTTGTCAGGTCAATGCGGTGAAGGCAATGATATGGACTCTCGATCCGGAGGTACTAGAGACACCCCGGGGAGCGCGAATACTTGGAGATGGATATATGCTTCTCCCTGCTCTTGATACTGCATTCCGCGGTGTAACAATCTACGAAGCTGCTGCCATACGGATATATCTCCGAGCACAAGGACAAATTGTGGCGGATTCATATCAGCCTACGGTGAAGCGCTGGGCGCGTCTACAGCTGCCAAATGGTCAACAGGTACGAACAGCATGGAAGGAGGGTGTCAAGCCAATTGAGGAAGTTCGCTGTTCCCGACATGTCATGGTATGATTCTCCTGGTCATATGAGGCGACTCCCTTCCTAAAGAATCTGTTCTTAGATCTCGGGACCGCAGGGCAAGGATCTCGCTGCTGAGATACTGTTCTTTACCTTGCTTCCTGTCGATAACCATCTAAAAGCAGTTGCGCTTGTTCTACCCTTCAGCGCGCCGGATCCTGGCATACTGGACATATCATACAACTGTTACTGGACTTCCGAGAAGCAGGATGATTCTCATATCTGCGTAATTGATGTCAAACAGATAAAGTCTTCGATTATCATGGCACCTGACGTCAATCATTCCAAGCGCACACAGAGAGAGTATTGGTACATGTCTGAAAGGCCAGGACTCAAACTTACTGCCTTACTTCAGCTTGCATCTAGAACGGAGAACGAAAGCGATTAATATAGATACTACTACAAATATAACATTCTGTGTATCAAACTATTTTTGACACGCCAACTCGAAACTACAATGTGAACTGCAACAGCTCTACAAGGTGGGGGACTGTGTTGCAAGTGAGGTTAGACCAGATTCTTACTGCTTAACTGGCTTTTTATCTGTGATTCCAATTTTGTTTATGCCATGTAAGTAGTTAGAGTACAAACGCATTGCGAAGCCGGCGCCACTAATATCACGTGTTCGCGTCACTCGATCTACGCGGAATGGGCATTCGGTTGGAAGTGAAATAAAACTTGAGATCTACAGTATGAATGCATATCTAGTTCTGCAAGAAGTCTCATCCATGCCACAACCATTGTTCCCTTCTTGTGAACGAATCTAGGAAATCATAGAACACGATGCAATTACCTAAAGGACATACTCAGGGATCCCAACTTCGTCAAAATACATCCAAATATATTCTTACACTTGCGTGCATACTGCGACAATCATGTCGGGCGAGTACTACGAGATACAAAGTCCATCCGACATGCCATACGCCAGCTCTGCCAGCGAGTTGGATGATCTTGGTCTCACCAACTGGGGGAATCCCTCTTTCCTCGATAAAGGAGGCAGCGAGGACATGTGGAGTCCCCATCCAACATCTACGCGCTCCAGCTCTCTCCTCTTATCATCTGGCTCACCCGTTACACCATCGTCGGACCTCTTACGCACTCGTAACCTATTTCCGAGTACTCATGGCACCATGAAGCACCAGCGCACATCGAGCTTGCCACCTTCAATTTCAACTATGGCTCTCCGTCGACCTCGGACAGGAATGTCTCCTTCCCTACTAGGAGGAGGAAACACCCAGCTTTCACAGGCACTACGTCAATGCGAGCTCCTTGACGGGAGAGTAACGACTTGGAAACAGCACTGGTGCAAAAGTCAGCTGAGCACGAGACGCTTAAGTACAAGATTACACGCACTTTACGGTCTCAGAACTCATTCCACCTTGACAGACATGCGTATGACGGCCTGCGTGACGCTGTTCGGAACCTTGGAAACATTAGGAACACCATCGACGAGAAGCCTGCACTCACATCATATACCATCCAGCCTCCAGAACTGGCAAACATTCGATATTGGGGTGCCGACGAATGGACAGCCGAATATAAGGCTAATGGAGCTGCTGCCTTGGGATTTATTACTGATGCCGATGGACGTATGATTTCCGACGATACAGCGCGGCAAATTCGCGTGTTCATAGGCGCGTGTTGGAAGGACTGGATTCCAACTGGCGATGCGCCTGACTCCTGGAGGAAACTGGGTGCTGCTACCGCCGCCAAGTTCTATCGCGCGGTTGAGCAAAAATTCCCTGCTGTAGGCTATTGTTCTGGTAACTGGAAGGCGGACAAACTTGGGTTGATGTACTATCCAGCATTCTGGCAAAGCCATAGCGAAAAAATCAAGGCCGCACGCCAGGAGAAGCGAGACAGCGAGATCGAAAAGGGCGCCTTAGCACTGCATCTCAGCAGCGGTCAGAGTATACCTGTTATCAAGAGGGAGCCGGAAGAGGAGAAGAAGAAGCGAAAGGGTGACGAGCATGATAGTCGGAAAGGAAAAGAGAAACTCAGAAAACGTGACGAGGCTCCTTCCAAAAGCATGCGTCTAGCTCTTTTCTGTTTGCTCTCTCATCATCTCGGTCAACAGTCTTCGGCGGCGCCCAGAAAGCCGATACCTAACACTATCACCAGCTCTGAAAGCCATGAGATTTCTGATGGCATTGTTGTGGATCCTCCTTCCCAACCTGATGCAAGTCTTTCTCAATCTGGCCAGAAAGCGAACGGTATATGCTCTATTCGTCAGTCTCGTTATAGTTCTGTCCTGATTTCAGTTTATTTCGATGTAGACTCCACAATATCGTCATCCGGTGCCATGGATATCGACAACCCGCCAGCAAGCCCTACCGACAAGCTGCATGATTCCGAGTTTGTGCCTGACTGCCAAGAATTCGAAGTTGTAGGTGGTTCGCTTGAAGAATCAATCTCGTCCAAGAAGGCCGACGATAAAGTTCCTGTGGAGGCTTCGGAATCGCCAAATGAGCCGAACACTCTGAGTCCGTCATGTGCTAGATTCTTCTTTCGATGGGTTTTGAGCTAACTATTTTCGAGAACCTGATACAGTATTTACCATGGACCGATAGAAGGGTGTGTATTCTCTATAATTCTTCGAGCTCCGTTGACTCACTCAAGTATTCTTCCAGATTTCCCAAAAAGCTTCGTACCTCAATAGTCGACGATGTGCCGGAGGAGAGCGTCATTGTTCATGTCGTTCACCCGTGTAAGTTCTCTGATTTCCGTCCTAGTTTGACGACTAACGAAAACCTTCGCAGTGAACAAGATAGCCCTTCACCTTCACCTTCTTTGCGAGACTGTGCTTGGCTATGAATGCGACTCTGTCAATAGCCCGAGTGAACCGCTCGTCCGAGCATGCGAAGGACTTGCAGAAGACAGGATCCAATATCGCTACACTCTTTTTGATAACATGTGTACCTGGAGGGACAGAGCTTCTCGCATCGCCATGGCCGTCGAGGCGTTTCGAGTGTTGGACGGATGTCCTGGTGTTTCTGGTCGGTATGTACACGAGCGGCTTAGAGCTAATGTTCATTGTTAAGCCCGGCTCCTAGAAGACATGACCGTCATCAGGGAAATAACCCGCGATATGATACATCGGAAGGTCAGCGCTGCCTCTGGGATGGTTGTTGCGAGGAAGAGCATTCGGCAGAAAGATCACGTCGAAGTTGAAGGCCTGAGCGATGCTGATTAGGTTGTCGGTCTCTTTGAACCGACCTACTCAGATCTGTGCGACTGACTTGAGTCGGCCACTGGGATTAAGCAAAACTCGTACATGGACATGATCATGTGACTCGTTGAAATTGGCGGCGGTCGGTGCGCGTATCTCTTCCTGTTCGTCGACCAGGTCAAGCTGTGCACACTGGCCATGCTTCGTATCGTCCTGTTTCTTTTGCGCCAACGAAATTCACTGTTCCCTTCAAGGAACAAGAGTCCCTCACAATTGTGGCTGACGAAACATCTGCTCATCACTATTAGTGGGTCCATGACCTTGAACAAGAGCTCGCCCAGATGGGAACAAAAGAGGATGGTTATTGTTTTTTGGCGGAAATACTAATATATAGACTATACGCGGGGAGGGTGTCGTCATTCGGATTCCCACTCAACAGCCGTGCCTCGAAACATACACTTAATGGTGCGTTCTACATTACACGGGAGCAGTTGTCTGTCTAACGTGAACACAGCAGAAAACACCTAAACGTGTCCGCTTCCAGACATTACATACAACTGACGAGCGCACGCAACAGTTTTGGAACGAAGACCAACAAAGAGCGCTCGACATCTGTGGCTCCTTGAACGATGGACCTTACCGCCTATCTCACCAACGGGAATTCGTGGCACACGGCATCCGAAATTTCACTGGAACAATATGTTTCTGCATCGCTCCCCTACAAGCATTACTCGCTACGCGTCCCTTCGTGGACATTTTCCTTGATTTGGATGCGATCCTTGGTCCGACGCGTCAGCATGCTCTCGCCCAATGTCCGGTAACATACGCTACCATCCGACTTGTCCGAGAAACATGGCGGACTCCGAATGCGGCGGGGCTTTATGAGAGGGGAAAACACGCAATGGGACTACCCGGAAACTGCCTCGAAATTGTATCTCTTCGCGACGCAATGAAGGGCGCTGCCTTGCTGGAGCCTTTATTCGTGAGTTTGTTCTCAAACACGAGGCAGAGGGCGATATCCATTTGCAGATACATCAACATGAACAGCAAGACGCGGCGTCGTTTCTCGATGCGTACCTCTACACGTTGGAGGAGGAACTCCGCCACGTTCGGTCCAGTATTATGCCTCCACAGGTACCGTTCAACTTTTCACGGGACGAAAACATTCTTCGGGAGTTGACAGGATGGAAGTATCCGACGTCGCTGTTCCAGGCATTCTCAGGCTCAGTCCACGTCGCAAGCTGCTCTACCGATGCCGCTGGGCGTCCTGTGACGACTGTAACAGTCAGGGAGGAACGTTTTTTGACGTTGACGCTTGGAACTAATGTACGTGAAAGCCTGAGGCTGCCTACGCCGTTGGTGAGCGCTGATTTCGGTGTAGTACAACACCGTCACCAGTGTGCAGACTGCTCTCTGCGAGTATCTTGTGCCTGAAGGCGGGCTTCCTGCATCGAACGGTTCTGGCAGATATTTCACCACCTTCCGCCTGTCTTGGTTGTGTGTCTGATGCATGAATATCTTTGGGATGAACGAGCCGGAGAATATCGGAAGTACTGCAAGACCAGTGAGATAGATCGCCGGATTGTGTTCTACCCTGGTAAGTACGTTCGCAGCACGGTGAAAGTAGAATCTACTAAAGGTGTGTTTAGAGTACTTGACGTACGAGTCCAAAGTTCGAACAGAGTATAAGTTGAAATCCAGTATGTCACTGAGCAATACCGTCTGCTGTCGATAAGTCTGAACATTTCTTCACAGTTGTCATGCACCGAGGTGATGCCCTTTCGAGCGGGCATTATTTTACATATGCGCTGCATCCCGGCTTTCCACACCTTCCTTATCTACAAGCGAGAGACCAGTGGATGTTATTCGATGATAACATCAGAGTCCTCCCGGTTGATGAAATTGCTCTGTTTGATAGCCTTAGACTGCCAGGTGACGACTCCGCCAAGCCGTATCTATTGTTTTATGAAAGGATATGAGTAGTCTAGCCTGTAGTCTGAATCCTACTTCGTATTCCGATTATTGTGGCGCTACCATTGCTCGTTGAATTAAAAAGACCAAGCGCGAGTACTACGCGATTCGCAGGCTAGGACCATTCCTCGGATAACCAGTCTTTTGCGCGGATAGAGCCGCTATTCATCCTTGGATGGTACCTAGTGCGTCCACAGCCAGTCACGAGCTGACAAGGGGTACTACTTACTGGTGGTGGACGTTCGCAGCCAGTCACGAGCTGGCGAGCTAGGCCAGACACGAGCTGGTCAAACTTACCATACCTGTATTGCTCGTGGTTTGTACTGACAAAGTCGGTTTGTAGATTTATTGGAGTTTGAGGGTGAGAGGGGTTCGATGGTGGAATGTGTGGCGGAGTCGATCAGCGACCTCCTCAAGTTGACCGCCGTCTCCCAAGTTAAGCTTGCCTCCGCTGAAGATAGGTTACACTGAGCAAAAAGTTGAACAAGGTGTGATTCAGCAGATTGACGTTCCGGCGATCTTTGGGGAAAAAGCACCATGTTACTTAGTAAAGGACAACGACAGAGTCACGTTGACCCTCATCCGCGTCGATGGTCTTCATGTACTTGTCGTCTCGGATTTGGTAGATCCAGGCTACGAGCAGTAGTAAACCCACATTAAATTCAGCACGACATTAAACCTAAGTAACAAGAAACTCATCCCATCTATGTAGTGACAGGCGGCAGCGCCCACAAGCCACTGCGCACTCAACCCATCAATAACTGCTCCCTGCCATCCCTTAACGGTCGCGCCGACATCAGCCACGGAGACACCAGTCACCTCGATGATCGAGCGGACGTCGTTGTGGCGCACGAGGGAGTTCTCGTCCTACTATGAGATTTTCACATTGGATTGAATCACGTCTAGCACTTGAAGCGCGGCGGTCTTACAGTGAGGAGCATGTCGGGGTAGGCCTACGGCTGAAGGAATGGCAGTTAGTCTTTTGGCACTCGAAGAAAGGACTTAAGAAAGCACGCATACCGTAGTCGATAGACGTCTGGAGCGCACCAGCAACGAGGTCAGGTGTACGGGTCATGATAAAGTCGCAGGTCGTGCTCTCAGCGGAGACGACAGCGGCCAGGAAGACAGTGGCGAAGAAGAAGGATTTGGAGAACATGATGATGATGAGTGTATGAAGGCCATCAATTGCTGGGGTTCGAGCCCAGAAGACGGCTTATTTGAACGGCCTTAAAGTTTGTTCTTGTGCAGTGGATGAGTCTTCATGCTAGTAGGGAAAAATCCACTTACAGCGAATCAGTCGCATGTTAAGAAGCGGAACGGAAGTGCTCAAAATCCAAAGCGACATTAGCCTTGCAAGAAGATATCAAACTGCTGTGCTCGACTCGGGGTACCGTTCCTGACGGCGCTCGGTTTTCTTTGACGCCACGAAGAAGTCTGTATGAACCTGATCTTGAATGACAACGCACTTATGGTATCCCTCTCGCTATTCGACTTCCATTTACGACCGACCTGGCACCGACTCAAAAGTGGTAATTACGGATTGACTGTCGATGAGTGTAACGCCAGACAGGCCAGTGGCAGTCATTGAAGTGATGGTTAGAGGACACAAAGAGAGAGGAGGTGATCAGCCGATACATCCGAACCGGAAAAAGACAAGCGAGAGAGCTTAGTAATCTAGTATCGGGCATTTCGGCTTTGTTTGCTTGTCCTTTCCACCACCATGGCATTTACAACGAACCCCCCCTCAACAGACGCGCTCATGCAACCGCGAGGACAGCCGTCTTTGCGTCCCTATTCGTAGGCTTCATGGCTTACTCTCAGCCAGCGAAGGACCACCCTACCTTTTGAGGCAACCGACGGCGCAAGTATAGCGAGTCAGGAAGACGAGTAGGCGTGTAAGACGTGATGCTATTCGTTAAACAGAAACAAGTGCGTGTCCTCCAACCCGCGTCAGGAATCCCATGATTGACAGCCATTCAAAGCATCTCCCAACCCTCATCAATTCCTTCATGGGCCGCTCTTATATCCTCCTCGCTCGGTCCAAGCGGCGCATCCGACGCAGCCAGGTTACACTGGTGGAACAGCCGTATCTGGTCTTTCGCGAAATGACCAACGACCGTGTGCATTAGACCGCGGTTATTCCAGAGCATCAAATCCTTCTCCTGCCTGCAGACCATTAGTCGACGTGTCTTCGTTTATCGCGGAATGCTTACCACGGATGCGGATACACGAGCTGTTCAAGCATCAGCCCCCGTCAAGGAAATACAGAGAAGGATACGTACGTTGGGGGCGATACCAGGACGCTGCATCCTATAGCAAAGATCGCGTACCTCCTTCAAATCGGTTAGATGGGCGCCGTCTGGGTAGAGCATGCCGTCCTTCTTGGTGTTGGGTGGAAGCGCCTCGACGAACACTTCCTGAATCGCCCATCCGTGCACCATCAAATGTAAGTCGCCAGTAACTGGGTTCTTCCACGTCTAATAAAGGTGTCAGGTCATCTACCGCAATATGTTCCAGCTCACTCACGAATGGATACACCTTGATCTCCTCCTCTGTCCATGGACTCAGCTCGTCCATACTCTTCTCCCTCCCAGGCTCCGATTCTATCCCCAACGCCGTCGACCTCGCCTTTGTCGGTCCCATCCACTCGAACGGATGCGGTGCATACTTTGCCCGTGCTCGTACGGCAACGCTCTTCAGCTCCCGCGGGAGAATATCGAACATGACCTTGCCCGACACGAACGCCGTCGTACCCAGCGGGACGCTCAGCTCGTCGCCCGTGCCATCGTCGTAGCGGACCGTCTGCGCAGGGCCCTCCGGCACCTTAACGCCGTACAACGCTGTCACTTTTGGCGGGTCCAGAGCATAGAGCGCAGCGTCCATGTGCCAGCGGAAGAAGCGCGTCATGCCTTTGGCTTCGTCTTCATCGGATATCCGGGTCGTGTGCGAGGAGGAGTGGTGTCCATGTTTGAGGGTGATCTCTGTGATGTCTTCGTGGTCGTGGACTGTGCCGTGCCCGATGATCTGGACTTGAGGTGTGCGCGGGAGGCTTTTGATGTAAGAGTGTATGATGTTGGCTTTGGCGTTGTCGACTTTGTTGTTGCCGTGGCCGTAGCTTGTCGCTGATGGGTCGAAGCGCTGGATATTGTTGGTTTAATTGCTTTGGAAGGGCGGATACGCACCTGTACGAGAGCGTATTGTTGCTCTGGCGTCAAGTAAAGCCACGCGTTGTTTGGCTCACCTGGCCCATCACCGGCACGTGAACGCGTTACCCCTTAGCCTCTTCCCAAGAGCACACAGCAATTACATCAACACCGAAAACTACGACCGTCATGCAGGACTCTTCACTGGACCACGTATCAAGGACCCTCCCGTTTAATTCCGTGCGTCACGGCTCTGTCAGTGTGGTTTTCCAGGATGACCCGCGCCTGATGAAGAAGGTCTTTCTTCTTTCTACCAGAACTTCGCTATCTTTTCGCAAGGCCTGCGGATGGGCTTAACTACATCGCGTCGCTTGGGACTTTGATCACTTCGTTTCATTATCCGCGTGGCGGTCTTGACACCTCGCGTAGTGCGACGTCTTCGTATGTAAGTGGATGTTTCCAAGTACATGCATGAAGACTCATCCACGTCACAAGGACGGAGTTGAAGGAAGCGAAATGAACCGTACTTGGTTTTCACGTTCAACCCAGCTGGACCTGGTACGTACAAGTCCTCAGCGTGATGGACACTAAAACAGCCCCCAATTTCAAGCACGTTGATGGGAGGTAGGTAGTTATATGCCAGGAGTACTGAAACAAACGATAGAATACTGCTAAGAATAGGTCGTCGTCCGCGCATACAATAGCGTACATCAAGCGATTCAGTGAGTCACAATTTGAATGATGCCTTGGCGCGATAGATAGTTGCCAGCTCAAAAGCGGGAGTGATTCGCCGCGCGACGTGTCAATAGAGTTTTTGAATCCTGCTATAGGAATAATTCGCGTCTGAGAAGGTCACTCAGGCGATGGAAAACGATACAGAGATTTGGTACGTCGATGTCTGCGTCTCTTCAACCGGTCTGACAATCCGGTTTGCAATCTAAAGTGTTATACTGGCGTTGTATCTCCGCCTCTGTGATATCCGCCACTTGCACTCCTGAGATCCTCATCAAAGGGCAAATATACGCCGCGTACCTTCCTCCAGGTACTCTCGCTTATTGCAGCACACGTCGGCCTCACAACGCCGTCCGAGCGACTCCAGTATAAATACGACGCGTCTTCTGGTAATGAACCTCAGCATCATCCGCCCTCACGAAAAACACAGACTCTTACATTGATCATGTTCTCCAAATCCTTCTTCGCCACTATCGCCTTGGCCACCATTGCCACCGTCGTCTCCGCTGAGAGCACGACATGCGACTTTATCATGACCCCCACGCCCGACCTCGGTGCTGATGCGCTCCAGACGTCTATCAACTACGGTAAGCTTGTTTGCTTTCCTTTCCTTTCTTCTCGTGCCAATACTCACTCCCATTCCTTCAGCTGTAGGCCACACTCTCGGCGAAGCCTACCCCGACACGCTCCTCACTGTAAGACCGCCCCAATGATTTGAATGCTTTTAGACGTGATTTCTAATTGTACGTATCTTATAGGACGTGAACTCCCTCGTGCGCCACAACGATGGCACCTACGACGTCCGCTCGGTCGTCGACGTGACTGGTGTCGCCGCCACTGATATTGGCGTTACCGTTAAGAGCTGGCAGGGAACGGTTCTGGATGGGTTGAGTGCGCAGTGGCTTGTCGGTGCTGCCGTCTGCCACTAGATGGGATGAATGGCCGGGAAATTTCTTATTATTGAGGTTTAATGTCGTTTGGAATTGAATATGGGTTTTACTACTGCGTATATTGCTCGTAGTCTGACTTTACCAGTGCTGAGCCAGGTACGGTGTAGAAGACCAGTGCTGGGGAGAGGTTGGCCTCGGTGCATGTGAGATGGTCGTCCGAAAGCCTGCCCCAACCGTCTTCGATGTGTACTGAGTGCGTTAATACTGCTATCGTGGCGTACTAGTGTGGCTATCAGTGCGGCGATGAAAAGGGTTCAACAACAATAACAACTGCGTCAGTTTCTTAAGTGCCCGGTGCAAGCAACTCTGCAAACGCCAGATACTAATCTTGAAGAAGACGTAAAACGTACAGCAAGTTCCCGCACCTCAACGTTATGTGGTCATAGTATCCAACGACGGGATCAGGGAGTCAGAGCTATCCTCCGAAGCATCTCCCAGCTGTGGTTCGAGGGAAGGTATTCTCAAAAATGCGAGCGAGCTGCCCCCCCGATTTAGATTCCGCATGAAGAAAGGAGGTACATAATGAGGGCTCTCAGGCACATATTGAAGGACAACTCAGAACCGAATCACTTTCGGAGAACCAAGGATGCCATATGGAATCGAAGAGACGCTAGGCTTTATTTACGAGTGGCGCTGTATCTATATCAAACGGTAGTACGCAATCAAGTCAAGATGGATATCACGCAGTCATCCACCAGCAGATTTTTTGCCAGCGTAGACGCAGCCAGAGTTCGATGTTGTCCATAAATAAAAGAAAAACATGCCAGTGGTTACCAGTTGGACGATGGTTGGAAGTAAACAAAGCAGCCGTGAGAAAAGGCGATCGCGCTTTGCCGGAAGACTCCGAACATGCGGCTTGAAAGAATACCACGAACATCCGTCTTTAACCTCGGCGCCTAAAGATGCTCCGCCTCACCTAAGCCCCGTTACCTTCTTTCCCTTCCACCGTCATCATGTCTAGCGAAATTCTGAAAAAAATAAACACTTGGTATGTCGAAACGGCCAAGGGAGCGAGATGGATGGACCTTATTGGCGACTATGCCGGTGACGAACTGTTCGTCGTGGATGGTACGCGATCTATACGATGTGTACCATCTCTGACAGACAGACGTGCATTCCTGCAGGCGAATCTCTTCTCCAGCTTGTCCTAGACGATCCTTTTCTCGATATTGGTCGTGGCAATGGTAAGTTATATTTACAGTTCGAAAGTGCCTCCTTCTAACATCGTGAAGGATGTGGCTTTCAAATCATCCACGCTGTATACCTCTTGGAGTCTTTTCTGTCCAAGTTGCTTACACGAAATGCCAACATCGAGATCGTTTTCTTTCACTGTAAGCCACTCGTCCGTGAAATACATTGGTCCTCTGACAACCACCGCCAGCAACGCTCTATGCCACAACGCGTCCTGGAGCGACATTTTTCACTTATTCATCTCGAGTACTAGCGCGCCAGTTGCTTCTGAAGCATCTCGAGCGCCTATCCGTTCCCATGTATCACTTTAACAGCTTAAAGGACCCAGCCTGGGTCGAACACGAGGCTGAATACAAGGTGAGCAAGCGCCCGAACGAGTGAATTGGCCTTGAATCTCCCAAAGCCAATGTTCGTCTTAATCGCCGATGCTGTCAAGTCTCCGTCGGTGGCGGATACATCCACTGATTACTATCTTGGATCCCACCGTGGACTCATATTCGATATAATTAGCTATGGCCTTCCGGTAGCACTGCTTAACGGCCTTGAATTTCGTGACTCAAAAGTAAGTGTCTTGTTGGCCGATCCTGTTTTGTCAAGCTCATTGTTATATCGTAGGTTTTGACCTTTGTTCTTGAACGGCAGGCCGCCGCTACTTCAGCGTGGTCTGTTAAACCGATAATAGCCAAGCTGTCAGATCTTGTCGTTGCACGGCCCGGGCCATCTGTTCCGCTCATCCAGCAAAACCTTTCTGGTCGCACTGAGTTGCTTGTAGCCATTTGTCGCGCCTTTATCCAGTCTCCGGGTGGATCGTCGCCGGTTCAGCGCGCACTTCTTTATGTCTTCCTCCTGCACGTCTTCGTACTAGACGCCTTGTCCTTGAAAGACCGTATCCAAACGCCGCCACAGTTCTCCTCCATTGCGAAGTCTACGTTACGGGACGAATTCTATCCGACCCTCTTTCTCGTTACAGCTGATTTAATCAGCAACGATCTGTCGGCGTCGTTGGACGTGGACATGACCATTTTCTGTGCCCTTCTCGCGTATTTACGTGCGGGCGTGGCAATTGAAGAGGCTGTATGCCGATCCGTTCTGTCTAAAGTGTCCCATGTCTGGGTTTCTTCTGGCGCTGGAGTCGTACCGAACAGAAAGCAATTGTTCGATGCCCTGGAGATATTCGAGCCACGCGCTGGGGAGCCGCGCGGTTCGGTCGAAGATCCAAGTAACACAGCTCTATTGCCATTCTCTCATCCCGTCTTTGATGACGTCCTATCCTCCGTGGATGTAGCCACGACTGCCGCGGATATCGATCCTACAATGTCCTACCTAGACTTTTCGCACGTCTTTACGGACAGCCAGCACTGGCACAACCAGAACAAGCTCATCACGCTGGGCGAGACAGGCTCAAAAAAGCTGTCGTTTTGGGCTCTTCGGTCGCATCAACGGTACATGCGAAGTCTTCATCGACAAGCAGAGACGTTGACGGGTGCTTTGGGTCAGGGTTTGCGGCAGATTACAATTGCGACGGTCGCGACAAGGAAAGAAAAGTCGTCCGAGAAAAAGAAGTCCACTCCTCAGCAGGTATGTAGTTGTTTGAGCGATTGATGAATCATTACTTACATTCATATACTTCTAGCATGCAAACAAGAAGAGCAAACCCAAGCCTCTCACCAAAGTGGAGAGGATGAAGCTTGAAATTGCCGAGGCGAAGGCGCATGAGCAAGACAACAGTAGCCGTCTGTGGTTCCAGAAGTATCTAAAGGATCACAAGGACGACGACATTTCCACCAAACTCGCGTCTTTCGACGGCCTCCGGCGCAGTTCGCGCTTTGCCGAACCTTGGCTCAGTGTCGAGGGACTAATCTACGAAATGCACCTCAAAATCTGTGCGTGGCTCGACCATCCGGAGCGAGACTCTGCTCCCACTCGCGACGACTTCACCGTGTCAATCATGCGCATCATTTCCAAGATCGCCGACTCTTGCCCTCTTTCCCTAGAAAGGGCTGCTGTCGTCTCAGATGTGCTCACAGTCCTAGGCTTTACAGAGTACATACCGCAGATTGTGTCCGTAGCCCAACAGACGTCGCCGTCTCCGCTGGCCTTCAAGTTCGTCAAGGTTCTGAAGTCGAGTCGACCGCTGTATGCGTGGATGCGGATTACGGAGCATTCTATTCGATGGCAGCTGCGCCTCTTCGGTCCTTACATGGACCGCAGTATGGATGGCGCTTTCGACGCGAGGGTTGATTTCAAGCCGGACGGCTGGCAGAGGAAGGCGCTGGACTGTATCGACGATCCGAAACATTCCCTTGTCGTTGGTTAGTTGCCAGACCCATTCGATGTTGGACAGGATACTGACGTTTAACCCTCTTTTAGCGCCGACAAGTGCCGGGAAGACCTTTGTCTCCTTCTACGCCATGGAGAAAGTTCTGCGAGATTCGGACGACGGGATCCTTGTGTATATCGCGCCCACCAAGGCCCTTGTTAACCAGATCGTCGCGGAAATTTATGCTCGCTTTAGCAAGAAGCTTGACAAAGGTGCGGTACTTAAGCTTTAATTACATGTTATGGCTCACGGTTTCGGAACAGGGACATTGTGGGCCATCCACACTCGAGACTATCGCGTCAATGATCCACAGAACTGCCAGATCCTTGTGACAGTTCCAGAAGTCTTGGCTATTATGTTATTGTCGCCACCATTGGCCTCGAAATGGACACCGCGTATGAAGAGGTCGGTGTTCCTATATTAAAGAAAGATTGTTCTTGACTCGTCTCTCCTTCCAGGATTATCCTCGACGAAATCCATACGATTGGACAACAAGATGGGGGCGCTGTGTGGGAGCAGATTCTTTTACTGGCCCCTTGTCCGTTTATGTACGTCCTTTCCACATTTACTTATAGCCATCTCATACGGTGCCAAGTGGTCTATCGGCGACTGTGGGTTCGCCTCACCGGTTCAACGATTGGCTAGCATCCTTGGCTGAGGCGCACGGGTGGAACCATTCGTTCATCCAACACAAGCATCGCTACTCTCATCTCCGGAAGTTCTATTACCGGCTCAATAACCTCAAAACCATACCAGTGTTTCGCGGTTTGCAAGCTTCGAAGACGACTGACCGATTGAGGTTTTTGCATCCCATCTCGATGCTGTCATTTCAAGTCGGACGTAAAACTCTCCCGGACGACCTCGCTCTTGAACCTGCAGACACGCTGTCCCTCTTCGATGTCATCGCCAAGCAGAGGGCGGCTGCGCCGGAATTGATTGCCCGCCTCGATCCTGTTACATTCTTCGGCCCAGAGGGATGCAGATTACTCAAACAGAGCGACATTCTCCGGTATGAACACGAGCTCAAGCAGCTTCTGTCCATGGATACGATGAACGACGCGACAGCGTCCCTCGACGTAGATGAGATTGTTGACGACCTTACCGACAACGACGTGCTTCAGGCAGATCCGAAATCGAAAGACATTAAGGCTGGATTTTTACCTTTGGCTGTCGATCTTCATAACCGCCAGCTCTTGGTATGTTCGTTCCTCAGATCGACATGAAATCTGTAGTTGTCTAACTTGAAGTAACAGCCAGCCATTTTCTTCAACTTTGACCGGTCTGCGTGCGAGGCCATAGCCCACAACCTTCTTCGAAGATTGGTTGAGGCTGAAACGGCTTGGAAGAACGAAAGCCCCGCTTGGAACCGGAAGGTCTCTCAATGGCAGGCGTGGAAGAATAGCGAGAAGACAAGGAAGAGGGAGGAGGATAGAGCGACGAGAGCCCGCAAGAAGGATCCCGATGACCAACCGGACGACGGGAACGAGAAACGTACATGGGAAAGCAACTTCGACCCCGATGCGCCGCTTCCCGACTTTTCGTTTGCCGGACTGTACTCAAATAGCGAATTGGACGAGCAGATCAAGGAGGAGCTTTGGAGGTTTGATAAGACATCTTGGCTGATTCAGGCGCTGCGTCGTGGTATTGCGGTTCATCACGCTGGTATGAATAAGCGCTATCGAAGCTTAATTGAAAAGTACGTCCTTCCGTTGGTGTCCACCTTTCAGTACTTATCTCCCACTTGCAGCCTATTTCGTCGCGGTATTGTTCGCATCATGATATCCACCGGTACCCTTGCTCTAGGTATCAACGCGCCAGCAAAGACATCCGTGTTCTGTGGCGACTCTCCTTTCCTGACTGCCCTTATAGTAAGCATATACTGTGTATTGTCTAGCATTGCGAGTCTAATCATAACTATCCTAGTATCGTCAATGTGCTGGACGAGCAGGCCGTCGTGGGTACGATCTTTTGGGCAACGTCATATTTTATGGGCTTCCCATCGACCGAGTACAACGACTGGTTCTCTCCAAGCTTCCGTCCCTGGGTGGCACCTTCCCCTTGACAGCGACGCTGACGCTGCGATTGTTGAACCTCCTCCATGGATCCGACAATGCACCATACGCAGTCAATGCTATCCGGAATATCATGCAGCTACCGCAGATAAGCTTCGGGTCGAGCATGGGCCGCAGTCAGCTTCAGCAGCACCTGCGCTTCAACATCGAATACCTGCGCCGTGCTCGGCTCATTGACCAAAGCGGTGCACCTATTAATCTATCAGCGATTTGCGCACATCTCTATGTAAGCTCTTTCAGAGAATTCGCCAAAAGCTCGCGAAAACTCACCTGGATCTTTACAGTACACCGAGCCGAGCAACTTCGCGTTGGTTAATCTTCTACATCGCGGTATTCTCCATTGTATTTCCGAGGAAGTTGAACCGGAGCGCGAGTTCATTTGTCTCATGAGCCATCTCTTTGGTCGAAGATATCTCCCTAGTGCGCTGTCAGGAAGCGAAGAGCTCATTCTCCTGAAGCAGACATTCCCATCGATGATCGAACTCCCACCGCTGCGCGAGGATGCTCGCGGCCTGCTTGTCAAGCATGATGAGGAAGTCCGCCGGATTTTCCGCAACTATGTTATGACCTACGTTGTCCAATACGCCGATGAGCTAGGCAGCGATCATACTCTCCCACTCAGCGGAACCCAGTATCCCGGATCCTCCACCGATACGAGCTCTTTCGTCGCGCATCTCCGCAAGACGGCACACTGCCCTCTCGTCCGCTCCCATTTCGTGGCCAACTCAGGATATGGAGATACCTTTGAGAGCATCGAGGAGCTGACGCGTACGGCGCGTAGTGTTGGCGTTCATCTGAGCGAGTATGCTATTCCTAACATGCGCCCGTATACCACCCAAGGAGAGGGCGAACACACGTTGAATGCCTACCTGCTCGACTTTTACATCCATGGACAGGACAAGACTCTTGCTGTTGCAAATGGGATTAGGAAGGGAGAGCTCTGGTTCCTCCTGCAGGATTTCATGCTTACGCTTTTGACTGTGAAAGCCTCGCTTGAGCAGTATCTCACGAGGATAGCTTTGGGGTCAAGTGAGGAGTCGGAGGATGTCATGGCGGTTGGTGCGGATTTGGCGGAGATGGACAATGATTCTGAGGATGGAGATGGGTTCTCGAGGCCAGAGGGTGTGTCGGATGAGGATTGGCGCGTCTATGTCATTGTGAAGAACGCGACTGCGCAGTTTGACGAGAAGTATAGAAAGATTTGGGCCTAGACTTTTGGATATTAGTACCTGTACCATATAGTAAACCGTTACTCGATTTCAATGCATTTGGTGTATAATCATAAGGGTTCCATGTAAAGATACTCTTGCACTAAGGAGGAGGTGGAAAGAGAGGTAAACACCGGCCCGACTTCCGATAGTACAATTTCCAATCTTTCCACTCTTTCCTGTACCACCATCAGCAACTTGCGGGATGCGATAGCGACCAAGACTATTAGCATCGGCAACACATACAGGATATTTCTTTCGTTCTTAAGCTTTGAGCGTCCTCAACTTGGGTTACCATGGTGTACTTGAATACCCACCTGGTCCTATGGAATACCAGAATGCTTGTCGTTCTATAGTGCCCCACTACGTCTCGGCAGTCGTTAACTCACATCTTCCTGATGGGTAAATAAATTATACCAAGCGGAGGTGATGACCGTTCATATTCTGACCACATTTACAGTCTTTGCCAGCTGGACTATACACCCACCTAATAATCAACTCTCTATACAATTGGATCTTCATCCTCTCTGGGCAGGCTCGTATGTCTTTTCTAATCTGTTCTTTCAGCTGAATATACCGTTTTCAGATTGCGCACTTTTGGCGTATCCACGAATGTGCCGCCACTTGTGATCGAGAAGAAAAGGCGTAAGTTGCCGACCGCGTGACTTAGCGATTCCTTCTTCCTTTCTGGCACCATCAGCGACATCCCCTCCATCCCAGACACGCTCTTGCCCGTCTTCCTCCAGCGTCACCTCTTTCAGAATCTCGGCCAAGACCCAATATCGGCCCTTTCCTCACATCGCCTTTGATACGGTTCGTGTACCTTCACTCGTATGGTGTTGATACTGACTGGTCGTTTCTAGCTCTTCGACGTCCCGCCCAAGCGATACCTCTCATAAAGTACGCATTTACGCGCCTCATTCATCCAGTAATGGATCTACTCGCCGCCAATCACAGCGACCGGCATGCCATCCAGCACGAGCGATCTCCGGAAAGGCTACGTGAACTATTTGAGCAGTACGCGTGTCAGGCCGTACCAGAACCAGGCGGATTGAGGGCAGCCGGCGATCTGGCGCAAAGCGTTTATCTATTCGCCGAAGAACGCCAATTGTTCCTGCTTGAAAAGGAGAACTGCCCGCCTACACACACTCAAACTACACCAGCTACACCCCGCCGTACGCGTACTGCGTCTGCTCCTGGGCGACGGATACAAGCCAGCGCCTTTCGCTTGTTGAGGCTCTCCCCACAAACGCCGAAAGGGGCATCAATCTCAGCGCCATTGTCGTCCAAAGACGCCCAGCCTATCATTCCTGCCTGCCCCGAGAATCGCCGAAACGCTGCCCTCTTTCCTACGACAAAACCATCCTCTTTATCCTCCTCTCCCACAAGGAAATCTTGGATTCTGTTTTACAATCCCGAGCCGACCCCTCCTTCCACCACAGCACAACCGCCACACACCCTGAGGAGCCTGGCATCACCTCAGGCGCCCTGTTGCGCCGCTAAACGAATATGCGGTAGTCCGCCCATCCCACCATTCTCCTACCCTCCAAGTAAGCGTAACAAGGTTTACCACCAAGAATACTTGGTCGATGCGACAGGCTTGTCAAGCGCGAACGCCCTTAGCGACCTTTTGGAAAACGTTGCGTGCTCGACGCACGACAATACAGAGAAACAATGGGCTCGCAAGGATATTGTCTTTTCTGAAGTCGTCGGCGACAGGTCAAAGCATGGGTCGAGTGCCTCTCCGAGTACGCCGACGAAGGAAATTGTGGGTCAGAAACTTGACGAGCCGCGAACCAAGAGCAAGCCCGCGGACGCCGTTTCGACCAGTGATGAACGGGAGAGGCGGATGGAACACACGAGGAAGGCTGTGAACAACATGGTTACCGCAAAGCGCCACTTTTTATATGCGTGGATGAGCATTTTCGATGTAACGACCGACTTGAACCCCGTGCCACCGCGAACGGGCAGAGTTGAGCGGGAGGACGGTGAAGGCGCGATTGAATATCTCGCGAGGCGTTGTCTCCTTTGAAAGACGGACGAACACGATTTTCCATTTGCAGTTTCTTTTGTGGATTTTCAGCATTTATATAATGTTATGTATTACTGTATCAACACTTCCCTCTAGACATTCCTTAGTAGTTCAAATTGAAGGGCCTGAGTGCACATTATCATGACAGAGAGAATGAGCAGATGAATAGCCGGCTCGGAAAACGATACTCCGGCCTTTGCTTATCCGGGGTTTCGGCCGGTTATCTCTTTCCTCTCTTCCACCAACCCGTTCAAAGGATGGGAATGAAAAAGGCGTATCTGGACCTTCGAACGCACATGTAGGTTGCCGCCGTTGCTAACTGGGTTCTTCCACGTCTGATGAGGATATCAGGTTGTTTCTATCGCAATGTACTCTGGCTCATGCACAATTTATGGATATACCTAAACCCTCCTTCCTTCCTTCCTTCCTTGAGGCTGGATCTCCTCCTCCCTCCACGTCCAGACCCATGCTCGGATTCGAAATCTATTCTCGACACTGTTGATCTCGCCTCTGTTGGACTCCATACCGCGAAAATCCGACAAATGAGAGCGCGATCCGGGAGACAACTACGGCAAAGCATCAACAACGAGCTCATCATTCAGAAAAGCAACGTAAAGACTCACCCAGACCATGTCCAACAGCGACAGCGAGTCTAGGACCAACAGTTAGTTCACGAAGACGGCGGGCACAACCTGTCGTCTGATTGATCCCACCGGCGTGAAACCAAATGGGATAGGGACGCGTCGCGAGGACAACGTCCCCAACAATGCTGGCAGCGTCGGTTACTCTCCCCATGTCTGTAAGAGTCGTCAGTGAGTGCGGGAGGACCCAATGAACGAGCTCCACATACCACAAAAGGTCGTCGTTCGTGAGGGCTGGCAGTACGAGCAGTTAGAGAATGGAACTCGCGGGAAAAAGTCGTCCGAATGACTCGAATCCACGGTGGGTGCGGTCCATATCTATAGTGAAGGGCGTGAGTGGGGCCGTAGAAGACAAGCAGGAAAGCTTACCGCCCAGAGAAGGCCCTGAGGACTTGCTCGACGAGTAGCAAGAGGGCGGGGAGTTAGCACGAGCATGACAAACAGCGGAGAACGACGTACAAATGGGCTCAAAAGCCGTAGATATAGCTAGACAAAGATAAGAGGTGGGATAGTGTCGTGCACCAAAAAGAATATTCTGCCAAACCTTCAGCGAGCTCGTCAACGCGTAGACAAGGGAACAGAGACGTACCAGAGCCTCTACAATGGCGGGACAAGGCGCTGAGGGAAGACAAAGACGGCGGTGAGAAAAGAAAGTCGTCAAAACACCCCCATTACCATGGCAACGAATTGTGTTGAACAGCGCAGAATCGCGGTGGCGAATCTACTGCCGCTCGTCTGAATTGCGTGGTTTCAGCCAAAGTGCACAAGTCTAATGAAATATAAACTGACCATTTCTAGAGAAACATTTGGCGCGTATCTGGAGTGAAATGAGCTATGAAAAGAATGAAAAACATGACGCGGAAAACGCACTTTTCGTCTGGGATCCAAGCCTGACCGGCTTGACCAGGATCCGTTCTTCGTGTCCTGAAGTCAAGATAAAGCCGATTCTGTCTTCATTTTGGAGGCGCCGAAGGCGCCAACGCGTCGTATCTACCAAAGCTCAGTTTTGAAGGAGCAAGAACGTGATGGCAAGAAAAAAAAGCAAGATACCATGAAGATACCCGATTCAGATACTTGTGATCGGCATGTTCTTGCATCCTCGCCATCACGTCGTGCCTCATATTCGATTATATCCTTGCCATACTGATTGTATTCGGATAGTCACGGTTCTGCTTTGCATTCAAGCCCGACCTCGTCACTGCTAACATGTTAGTCCTTGTTGCTGTCCATTCCAAAACTGTACTCACCATGTCGGTAGGACCATACGGGCATGCAGCCATATCTTCGCTTGCATGTTGACCACCTTGTCTTCAACGCCGTCGAGCTCAGCAACTCTTACTGGTAGTTCATGCTCGTTGCTGTCCTTATACCCTGTACTCACCATTGTCATAGTCTTGTCATCGACGGTCACTTGCTGCCCGCCTTGCTTCTTGGCTTTACATCATCTCGAACATCTTCTTGGCCTTCGTCAACGCAGAACTCGCTGCTTGCACGGTGCGTCCATATATTCGTCACCGTTGTCCGAACATTTTCTTACCTAGCTTGTTAGTCGTCATGTTGTTCTCATTAACTACCTGGCTGTTGTCTTCACCTTATCATCGTGGAGCTCTCCAACATCACCAACATCGACAAGCCTATCCTGGTCCTTACAATCACTAGTAAATCCGTCCTTGTCGCTGTCCTGTGAACCTTGTACCGATCGTCGGGATAGTCTTGTTCATCGACTTTACCGACGACTACGCCGTCCTGTCCGACCTCAGCTTTGCCGTCATTTGTCCGATCCACAACTACATCGTCGTCTTCTCCTTGCCTCCAATCTTGTCAATGTATGTCCCTCCTTCGTTACCCTTGTGTTCTTCTTTACTTACCGCCCGGATAGTGTTTGAATCGAAGCTGGCTTAGCTTCATCGGCGACTGCGCTATCGTCCTTGGAGATCAACATCGTTGCTTTACTTGCTTTACTATCACTCTTTGCATTGCCCGGTGCTGGGTAAGTCGTCTTCTTTTCCGTGCTTCTTCTCGTTGTGACATTCTCGGCTTGCAGATTCGGCAACTTGTTGATCATCCTCAGGCAAGTACTTTTCTTCTTCCGGTACCTTACCCGTCAGCGAAACCTTTCCTTCACAGAACCGTGCATCGAACAAGCTTGGCGACTCGGAGTATCTTCTTGCTGATCGAAACTGGGGGCTCGCGAGACAGTCAGTGTCCAGCTGCCCAAAGACAATGTGCTCTCACCTGGGGAATCTAGCACCATAGTCTCACCGACTTCCCACAATGTCGAGACTGGATCTGAAGGAATTGAGGGCCTTCCATCACCAAGTGCTCTCAAATCATGGGACGGCCAGCTCACAAAACCCTGAGAAGTCTTTATACTCAGCGGGCATTGTACGTCTATCCCGGACGTCTCGACGTGATTCTGGATGAGTTGAAGCGGATCTAAGCCGCCTAGGATCAACGAGTTGGCTCGTCGTTGAGAGAATACTGGTGAGTCGTTTATTAGCTGTTGAACTGATCTTTTTAAAGATTGTTTTGACCGTACTGTGTGCGCATGGACAGATCCTCCGGCTACCCGACATCGAAGGAATGGGTACGTTGCAGATTTCTCCTTTGACTTCAAGTTCTTTTCATATCAGTCTCTCCATCCTGCGCGATTCGACCATGGAACGCGATAGGTACGGAGAGCTTGTTCTGCCTTTTCTTTCTATTCCTCTTTCTCCGCGCTTGACCAGACACATTTGGCTAATCTTATCTTGTGTTTAGACATGTCGCGCTGTACATGTACTAGCTCGACCGCCCGTATTTACCTTCGCGACCGTGTCTCTGACGACGATTTCTCAAGCCATGTTCATTCGTTAAAATAGTTTACCAGGCCACACTTAATATTGACTTTGGTACTAGTACTAGTACTGTATAGTAGTACTACCCCACTATTCCGTCTGTAGCACCCAGTCGAGATAGTCAATAGCTAGAATACGGACAGGTTTACTATAAGTCGGGATGGGTCGGGGTCTGTCAGTGTAAGTAATGGGGAATACGGTACACGCGCGTTGTGGTTCAAGTGCTGAGCCATCCAATTCGGGTTCAAGTAGTGTCCTACATAGCTTCTTTATCGTCTTTCGCTTTTCAGTGTTTGTAACTACTTTACTGTACTCAGTATTCAACTCGCACGCCGGAATTCAATTTCTTCACCTGCTGCATCGGACGTGAAATCTTGCCTCAAGCAGCGTGAACAACTCCTCATCCAAGTTCAATTTCACAACTCCACACCTTGCGTGGACTTCTCACTATCCCAATGACACCATATCACCAATCCACACACATCGCGCATGTGGCGCAACTCACCAGCAATCAGACTCCCTTCGCAGCCAAAAACAAACTTCCTTTACAAAACCACGTGGTACATACGCACAAACTCATCAGTACCAATACAATACCGCATTACATTACACGAATCAAATAAGATAAACTGCACATCACCCGACTATCAACTACGAAGACGGCGGCCCACCACCACCACCCTGCGACCCCTCACTACTCCCATCCCATCCCCCACCCCCACCCAACAAACTCTGCAAATCAAACGACTCCACCGGCTGCACAGGCGGCGCAGTCTTCAAATCCCGAACTACCACAGCATCACCACTACATCCACAATGACACTCACTCATAAAATTCCTCACAAGTCCCCTATCCGGCAACGAAATAAACGTCTTGAGATTTGCCTGAGCCTCCCTCGCATACCCCAACGCCGCTGCCTTATCGTCCAGCACACTGCTCACGTATGATATCCCCGACCAATAGTGCTCCATATGATGTATCGCCTTGATCAGCGCACTCAGATTCTGCTTCGCGAATGAAGTGAGAAGTTGATCCGCCGTACGCGCGCGCTCCAGCGGCTCAATGCCCAACGCGCTCATTTTCATGTCGTGCAGGAGCGCGAGACATGCGACGTATATCGGCTGTACGACGAATGGACTGGATAACTAGAGGACTTGTCAATTCATGTTGAAGAGGCATACAGAAGACTCACATAGCTCTGGCTCGAAAAGAGATCCGCAAACACCAGACATTCGCTGATGGTCCTCGAGCTCAACAAGGACAGCTTGATGGACCGGTCCATGTTTTGCGATAAAGGTGTCTCCATCCCAGACGGACTCGTAAGAAGCTCCGGGTGGTAAACCAGCGCCGTGACAGCGTTCACCCAAAGGTGCAGTGACAGATACGTCCCTCCATGCCCGCGTCCTTCCTGAACCCAAAAATTATCGACGGCCCACTTCATCCCTGGCGGTAAGTCGGCATGAAACTCCACCAGTTGGCTCTGCAGCCCCCCAAGCCCTCCGCCGCCATCCACGGCAGTAGCAACCAATGTCCGTACGCGCCCCCGTCTGCCATTTAGCACACCAGCTATTCGCCCGCAGAGCACCATAAGCCGTACCCAGTATTGAAAGGGCACCGCACCTGGAATCTCCACTCTACCAGCCGGATCAGGAGAAAAGTCATCATCGGTTGGTAGAGGGATTTCAATCATGTCTTCCAATATTGACGGCGGTCGTCCAGTGGAGAAGGCAAGGATACGGTCGGTTACGAAGAGACTCCAAAAAAGCAGACGCGTCCGAATACGATGTGCGGCAGACTCGTAGATTTCGGATATCTGAGCAGGAATGAGATGAAGTAAGAGTACGAGAATGCAGATCCATACCTCGTGCAGTCCGAGGTCCATAGCCATTCGGATGGCCATGCTATAAAGCCGTTAATACTCAAACAAATTGATACGAAACGGGTGTACCCAGAATATTGCTGAGAGTTTGTCGTCAGCCAACGAGTACACCGAGACGACGCGAAACTTACCCATAACCCGCTCTCCGAACTCTGGCCATAGTTGGCCCATGCTAGCAGCAGTAATCCAGTGACAACATCAGTCGTCGGCAGATGCAGTAGTGGTATAATAAGCTCTTGAGCTTTAGTTATGAACGGCGCGGAAGCCTAACAAATGATCAGCAACGTTAACCAGCGAACGAAGTACTTACCTTTGCAGGCGACGCGCTCCCAGACGGATGAAATCGCGCGCTAAGCGCACATATACCTGCAAAGAAATATCAGAAGCACTCGACTACCAAACAATCCTTACAATTAAGCAGAAAGGCCGACATCGTCCCTGTCTCAAGCCTCTCCTCCATCCGCCGTCGGCTGATACTAGGAAAATACGGACTCATCGTGCCAAAAAATGTATCCAACAACGGAAGATGAACATGGGGCAACGGGAGCCCCGCATCGTCAAAGATGGCTTCTGGCAGCTCGGGCGACCCTGCTTTGGAATGTATCATCGGAACTGTCGCGCTAGCCGCGCCAGCTGTCATCCTTGGCTGGAGTTGGAGTGAAATGCAATTTATCCCAGGACTGTAGGAGTAATCAATCAAGGGTTGATGGGGACATTGCTAGCGTACTGTATAGCTGTAGATCCAGACTAGTGGGCAGTAATACAGTCAGTTTTGGGATCAAGGGAGGGGAAGGGAGAGGGATACGAACAAATTTATAATAAAGGCCATGTTTAGAAGGATCATTGTCGTCGGGGTGCAACGAAGAGACAACAGGCTCTGGCCAAATATACGAGCTCGACGATGCCAAATCCCACGTAGCACTCGCACTCAACGGGTCCTTTACTATCGCCGTCAAATCGTCCATGACCAAGTAAAAATATAATGCACATACCCATAAGCCGCCGTCACCATTCCCACTGACACTATCAAACGCCTCCTGCGTCGCCCGTCTATTCCGCTCCTTGCGCTCCTCCTCCTCCATCTCCCGCTGCGTGCGCTTCCGCTTGCGCCCAGTCGGCCATATACACTGCTCCCCCACCTTGGCGCACGTCTTGCATATCGGCTTTTCACCCGAACACCGCGCCCGCTTCGTCCGGCAATGGTGGCACGCCAACGCTACCCGCTTCTCGTTGTTGTTCTTGCTGCCGCTATTATTGTCGTTGCTGCTGTTCTCTAGAGACGCGTCGCCGTCGGGCGATGTATAGTTGATGTCGGTCAGAGATTTTGAGCCCATTATTGTAGGGGAGAAGAAATTGAAAACCAAGTTGGAGGTGGCTGTGTACTCTTTTCGCAGTAAGTTTTACGTCAGGGTGTTCTAGGCTCTGGAGTTTGCGGTCTCCAACTGTGCCGTGTTGGTTTTACTATCCGCCTTTGAAGATCAATCTGTACTCAATTTCTCCTTGTAGATAGAACCTCTGATGATCACGCCCGAAGTCAAAGAAACCTATGTATGCCGGCCGATATATGGTGATATTCCGCTTCTCTTTACACCCTCATGTCGGCGAAGCTATGTTCCACGCCTACCAGCTCGACTAGGCTCAAATCGCAAGAGATGGAGGACGCGCCAGCATCGCGTCCCGGAACGTCGGACTCTATGGACAACAATGGCGACGAGGAGAAGCGGGATGTGGTAATGGTGTCTTCTCAGTGTATCAAGATTACTACACGGTGCGACCACCGGCTCACACGCGTTAATTGGGTGTGCTGACTCCGTTATGTGTAGCGGCTATCGCTAACGGAAAAGTCACCGTCTGCGATTAGCTGGATTGGGTCTATCCAGTTAGGACTCTTGTTCGGGTTGGGGCTTTTTTCTGGCACATTGTTCGATAAAGGGTACTTTCGCGCCACCGTGATATCCGGCTCTGTGCTATTCTTATTCTCGTGGGTTGCTTCTTCATTTGTGTACACATGTGACCGTCTGCCTTAGATCCTTCATGCTCTCATTGGTCGAAGCGCATAACTATTATCAAAATCTGTTGGCGCAGGGAATCGGCATGGGGCTCGGTATGTTTGTTGGACGTTGTACGCGTGCTTGCAATGTTTCTGATCGCAACTAACAGGTATGGGACTTCTGCTGTTGCCATCGCTGAGTGTCGTTTCCCATTACTTCCGGAGGCGCCGCTTGTTGGCGATGGGAATTGTCATCACCGGTAAGGAACTCCCCTTTGTTGTGATTGGATCTTCTGATTTGACGTTCGTCGTAGGCGGCGCTCTGGGTGCCGTCGTGTACCCAATCCTTGTCAACAAGGTCTTTGCCAAAGAGCGCTTCGGCTTCAGATGGGGAGTCAGGTATAGCATCGTTTAATTCGTCATCCTCATCATTTACTAATGCTTACTTGGAAAGATTAGTAGCGTTCATCGATTTGTTGCTCTTGGTACTTGCGAATCTCTTCATGAAGCCTCGCCGTAAGCATCTTCTTACCTTCAGTCCTACTCGCTTCTTCTAACTACCAGTGCAGTACCGCCACGTAAAAAAGCTTCTGTCGATTACCGAAAGATCGCACGCGACGTCCCTCTTTCATCAGTAATCAAGTCCTGGGCATTGTTCTCGGTGTTGTTATCATACGGACGCGAACAGTAAGTCTGCGAGGGTTCGGGTATAAACCGGTCCGAGGCACATGGTCTGTGCGTGAGCACGCAATCGACCACGTGCGTTTTGGTTTCGATTTTTGTGTCAAGTCCAACTTACTCTCTCTCTCTCTCACCGTCAATCTCTCTCACAAACACTTCCCCCCATCGGCCTCCCCACCCATCTCGCGTGTTACTGCCAGGCATTAGGACTCCTCTGACTGCGATTTAACCCAGGGGACGGCTGCCAGATCCACCAAGTACGCGCTGAGCAGACCACGGATGAGAACGCGCCCATCCGACGCTGCCAAGGTAGCGAGGCCGCCGTTTCCATGGACCAGTTCATCTCATATGCGAGATTAACGATGCGGGTCGGGGAGGTGGGGCATCCGGAGCTTGGTTGCCTCGCTTCGGGTCGACGAGCGCGCGGCTGAGGATGGTCTATAGCCCTGGGGTGCGTCGCTATACTGGGCGATATTGATATCTATAGACTAATGTTGGACAGGTGGCCGAGTTCGGCATCCTGGCATGCTTTTTCACCAGTGTTGGTATGACAGCGATGGCGCGCAATAGTGACCCGTCTTCGGGAGCGTCAATCCGGACGCAACGAGCACGACTGCGACCCACCTAGCAGGACGGCGTCACATCGGCGACAGTAAGCCCATCTCGTATGTGCGCTCCGTAACTTAGTCCGTTGCAGGTTTTAGTAAATTGTATCACTCGGTAGTTGGAGGGTTCGGCAGGCGCTGGTTTTGGGGTGATCCTAACACGGTGCGTGATATATTCGCCTCTGTTTCGTGTCTAATACCTATCCACAGCACACCGGACCATGCCAAGGCTCTCATACTCAACGTATTTTCGAATCACGGCCTTGTCTTCTATGTGCCTATCGAGGAGTTGTACCTCCTTGTGCCCACGTACGGGATGTACGCGAACGGACTGTCTGCGGGCAGTCTCATGGACTTTTTGTCGGTAAGTCGCTATCTTGTCTCTCTCTTTCCTAGCACAGACTTGTTCCATAGCCAGGTTGCTTCCGTAACCCCGCCAATAGTTCATACATTGTCATTCGCAATTCATCTAATCATTATCCCATACCATACTATACTTATATTCGCAATAACATTCTCTTTTGCACGGAATAACGTGTAAGAATGGAAAACAAGCAGTATGGGAACCGTATAGGATGCGTCGTAGCCAGTGCAGGGTCCGTCTGGTACCGCATGGCACGGATGTCTGGTTGCGTATGGTTGATCCGACGGACGTGCATAATTTATGCATGTCGTTTCTGGCGCCAGACGCGTCTGGTGAGCATGGTTGGTCTGGTGCCATGCCCACCAGACGGGTGGCTACTTACTGATGTTCATCCAGAACACAGAAACGAGAACTACAAGAGAGTCGATCAGGGAAAGCCGCCTGAATATTGGAAGTGTGTCAGTAGTTGATGACTGCAGAACCCCGTCCTCCAGAAACTAGTCACGCAGATTCAAACTGGTACCGTCGTGACACCCACTCCTCCCCAAAGCCACGGGCCAATTCGTCGTCGCTATCCTCTGAATGCCGCGCAAAGTCAAATCACAAACGGTACGCCTTGTCGCTTCTCCGAGGTTTCCAGAGCTAATGGTTTCCTGTAGTGCTTGCTCGATTCGTCCAGAATCGAAAAGAAAACGCGCCGTCAAGTTTTACAGGAGGAGATGATGCAGAGGTTCGGGTTCAGGAGATTCCCAGCGTCGTAGAAGACATACCAGGTGCGTCGCGGTCCAGCGTGGTGATAAAAAGCTGATAAAAGTATCTACTCGTCTTCAAAAGATACCGTTCAGCGCGTCCAACTTCGAAATCCTCGCGATTAAATGTTCCAGGAGCCTCGTGGAGTCGTCTTGACAAGTAGCAGAACGAATCCGGTCATCGCAGACGTCCAGAGGGTTGAACGACGTGATAGGTCAATGTTGAGGAGGACGTCGATCACGTCCAGCCCAATACGGTAGAACCCTTTCTTTGATACTGACCACCATCTCGAAAGATCGCTTTTCTTTGCAGACACGCGTTCAAAGTGTTACCGAGTTTCATAGTCGAGTTCCAGGGGTACAGTAGGGTATTTAACGACTTACTGGACTTCGGGCAGCGCGCTGCTTGCCGCAGAGGCTTGGATTTTGTTGAAAGGTGCGTTTTTATATCAGACTCGACTTTTCAAATTATGAAAATTTTGATAGTTTTATAGCTGTTTGTACGTACATATCTTCCAGGATCGCAGCATTGCTATTCTCGAGCTCAAAACCCGCCAGGTACGACGTTGGCACCGCCTGGACCCACACGGGACAACATCTTTGGGTAACCGGGAGAACTCGACTCGCAATTGAATGCCGGATTGTTGACACAGGATGGCGTGGTGTTGCCTCGCCGGCGCGGCTTTTTTTCTGCGTTGATTTCGGTGAGTTTTGGGCATTTGTTGAAGCGGGCGGGATAATTGACCTAAATTTGATTGATTAGTTTCTCTCGATTCCGATTTAGGAGATCACCTCCGGTACGTACCTCATGTCTATTCGCCCCTGCGTTAAATAACGCATTGGGTTTTGTAGGAAGCACGGTTTAACGGTCTTCCGTGAACAGAACAGAACGACTTGGACGACCTCAAACCTTGCAACGACGGCGATCTCGGCGGCTTCGCCGCCTCGTACGCGCTCCCAGTACTACTCCCCTTCATGGACTACGAAGACTTGAATCTTGGGCGGCGTGGTGTCGCCTCGCCGGCGGGCTTTTGGATCTGGGAAGTTTGGTACGTTTTGATCGCATTTCTTGCTTCAATTTCTCACTGGCATTCCCCAGTTTCTCCTCAATTTCACAATCAACTTCGTTCCGCCTCGCGTGCACCCTGAAATCAAGTTTGGATGCCAATTGGGTGGGTGGCGGCTCCGCCGCCACACGCCACCACAACTCGCCCAAACTTTGGCTCCCCGACCATTCGACTTGCGATCTACGGCACTCACTCGACCCAGCATTACTCCGCGCCTTTGTTGGCCTCGCCGGCCAGGCTTTTATTTCTGGGGAAAAGGTCAGAAAAGTTCATCCCATTTCCAGCAAAGTTCTGACATTGATTCTTCCAGGGGTCAAAGTATTCCCATCAATATCGGTTTGTTTTGCTCCAGATTCGATCTCTCAGGGTCTGACAGTGCGCTAGGAAACGAGTCGGCCGCTTCGCGGCCTCCAGGATCAGGTGCTCGTCTTGTTCGCGCCGCCTTCATGATCAAGCAGCCGGAGTTCTGGATATCAGGATTACGAACGCAGAGCTTCGATGGTCTCCTCGCCCGGGTGCTGTTTCATCTGGTACGTTTTCGAGCTAATTCGTGTTCTTGATTCCAACGGCTTTGACACTAGATCTGGATCTCTGCGACCCACGAGCAGTAAGTCTTGTTTTTCGTTCATTGTTTAGCTCCTGACCTGAAAGTCTTCTGTTTCCAGGCATCGCGCTGCCTCAGGACTCGGTTAATCTCTTCAAAACCGCTTTCAAACCATTTCCAACATCTCCAACTGGAGACGGACCTTCCGCACCACGCCAGGCCTGGGCCAATGTCCCGTAACTGACACCGAATGATGCCGATCTGGATCTGAGCATATTCGGCTGTATGGTTCAAATTTGACATCACGGAGAACTCGACTGGGTACGTTTACTTCCGTATCGCTGTGTTCCTGGGCTAATAACTTCAAGCAAGATGGGCATAACGACCGCAGTCAGCAGCGGCTCTACGCCGCTGCGCTCGCGTTGCGAGCTCCTGACTGCTACGACTACCAGGACGGTTTTACGAAATTCGACGCCACACTTCTGTAGACAAACTTTGACCTCGCATCCGCCTTGGACGTGAAGTGGAGTAGTCGACGCAGACTTCAGGAGGCGTTATCGTTTACAGCGACGTCGTGGTTATGCCCGTACACGACTGGGCATTCAGGATTGTCACAACGCAATATGGGGCCACAAGGTACGTACTTTTCTCTTTTCCCGATCGTTTCACGGGGGTAATACGTCTGCAGATTGCATCTTCGGCGATGAATTAGCCGCATCATCTCCCTGATTCTTGGTGAAATTCTGCTGTGGGAGCGGGTGATGTGAGGTTTGGTGTTCAGGCCGCCGCGTGCGAGTTGGCGGACTGCTTTTTAGCGTAGATTTAGCATAGACATGACAGTCGTTAGAGCCCTTTTGCCTGTAGATTGTACTAGAAATGAATGCTCTTTATCTAAACTAGCTTGTCTGAAAATTAAGCCACTGAACAAAAGCACTTCGTGAGACCTTCAAAAGTGTTACTTTAGCTAGTCTACAAAATCTATCTCACTAAATAACACCTCGTAGACTAGGCTATACACCCACAAATTACTACCCAAAGTACGGTAGGATACCCTACATAAGCATGGTAGACAGTCGAAACCGGAGAAATCGGCGGACTAACTAATATACCAAATGTTGACGTTACGACAAAGTCAGTCAACCCGAAATGTCAACTTTCGACTTCTCTAAAACTTCCTTCCAGGGGAGCCAGGAGACCCACACGATCGATGGTTAGAACCCTGGAGGTGATGTTACAATGTTACAATATTGATTCCGCCTACGCTAATTTAATAGCTAAGGATATACCCCGACGGACCTAGTAGTAACTAAAACGAGACCAAATGAGTGTTGTAACGCTGTCCAAAATCTACGCTGACATAACCCGAATGACCAACTAACCCAAAAAGGAAATCAATCCATCGCAAAGCAAGGTGCGCGCAGTTTGGCGGGCAGGCGGCGTGTATCCCGAAATACGACCACAAAATTCGAGCTGTGAGACGTCTCCCCTAAACTGCAATAGCAGAGCAAAGGAATAAGGAATTGGGAATGGATATGGGCTGGATGCAGGCCGAAGAGGATGGATGACGTTGCAAAGAAAAATGCATCGTGCGGAAAAAGAACATGACGCGGCGGAAAAGAATGGTGGTGGAAAGATGGGTTAAAACCGCTGCTAGGGCTTCGCGCGCCGTAAACGAAAGCGTGCACAGGCTGCCGGGTTCCCTGGGTCAGGATACTGCGGCGGTCGTCGACGCTGAACAGGCCGTCTGACTGGCGGGCGGACGCAAGACGGGTTAGCTGTGATGGCTTCGATGAAAAGAAGGATATATGGATCCGTAGGTGGTGGACGATACGGTGGTAAGCGCGGAAGAGAAGATGAAGGCGCGGTGGTGGAGGCGGAGGTGATGATAATAGGATCGGTGTTGGTGTCGGTGGCGGGGGTGCGCATGTGCAAGGTTCACCGTGGCGTCGCCAGGTCGATATCCCGTGTTCAACACGGGATATTTCCTCCGCTCGTCCACCGAGTATACCCAACTGGGTCGATGTTCTAGAGGTCCTGGGCTCTCGGAATTGACGGATAATTGTCGTGTTTGAAGTGCAAGATCATGGCCAGGTCACTCCAAGTGATCGGCTAAACTTGACCACGTACCACGACCATTCCGATCTGGCGCTACTTACAGTAACGCGCCCCCTTGCTCTCCCACTCTCTGGTGACTCTCGCGGACCTGAACTTACCTGGATATTGCTCTGTACCTTACGTAATGCCAATTCCGACGGTCTTTGGAAGACTGGACGCGCTTATACCCCTACTTTTCGCGTCTGCGCCTCTGCAAGGCGTACTGGACCCTGACAATCGATAGCACGAGGATTTCCTGGCCCCTGTGACGTGTCTGGGGCCTCGACAATCTTATCTTGACCCTCCTGGATCCGGGGAAATGACGCACGACGTAGTGCTCCTCCTCCGCCCCTCCGACACTTTTGGTGAATTGGCGTTTCCCGCCCAAACTGGCCCGATCTAGCGACGCAGGCACATGAGTATACGCTGTCTAGATGTATTACAGGTGCCCTATTGGCTGCAATACACGTTGACACGGCAATATCGCCGAATTGAATGTGGCACGGACAAGGCTCGTACCTTTTCCGTTGTTCTATTGCTTCAACTTTTGTCTGACCCTGTAGCATTTGATTAGAACGTAAACGGCGAGCCGTGTCCGCGTTCAGAACGGTGGATATTGCACCGCGAAGCGGTGCGCATCTCCAGAAGCGCGCCGTCGATCCGCAATTCGTTTCCATTCACGATAGCATGCTCCAGAAACTTGAGGAGAAAAGGTGAGCCTTCATACCGTCTTCATCCATACTAATGAAATGACTGTCCTTAGTGCACTGTTATCTTGCGCCAACGCCCTACCTTGGCCCTCAGAATTGAATCCGGCCTACAGCGATGGAGCATACCTGGTCCCAAGGTGAGCTCGGTTGTCCCAACGCCGTGTTTATCGTCTGACTGGTTGTCTGCGCTGTAGCCTTGACGATTCCTGACTTGTGAATTTGATCAATGACGCGACGTTGCTCTGTTCAAGATTCCTCGATTCAAGGTAAGCTGGATTGTCCGTTTGCTATACACATTGACTAACGATGCTCTTCATTAAAGACCGACACTCTTCGCAATACGAACAAAGACTTCGTTACGGTCAAGATTCGCGACTACACAAGACGTTACCCCCCGCTGATGGCGATCTGGCTCTTGCGCAGTTCGGGTTTATCCACGAATTAGGACATTTTGGTGGGGAACTTTTCTAGGTACGGGACCTTGTTCATTTTGAATTCCTGTGCTGAATCATTCTCCCAAGGCCATGGAATTGCGTTGAACACAGTGAACAGCGATGCTGCTGCCGCTGCGCTCGCACTACGAGCATTTCGCTGCGGGAGCAACGACACTTTCCGATAATGGACGCCACATTTTGACTTTGGTCGTGACTCACCTCACCACCGCTACCTACACGTTGTCGTTGTCGATAGCATGAAGGATCTTCTCTCCTCAAGGACTGCCTTCACATCGTAGGAGCCGCGACTTACACGCCAGACCCTCGCAACCCGCCGAGAAACTTCTGATTACAACATGGACATACGCTCATGCCCACAGCCTTTGGATAATTGTAGCCGTTGATGGCGATTTGGATCTGAAGGCGTTCGAATTTATAGACGCATTAGGACGAGTTGGCGACAAATTCGTGTTGGGTACGTTATCTTGGTCTCCGTCATTTTCCGGACTAACGACCAGGCGCAGTTCCTGAATTCATGTCGAGCAGAAGTGAGCAGCGGCGCTTCAGCCGCAGAGCTCGCGTTCCTCGCTTCTCACTGCAAAGGATAACGACGGTTCTAGACGCTCTTTACTTCAACTAGCACAAGCAGTCCAGAGCCGCTTCTCGTACTCTATCCCCCATGACATCACCCGCCACACGCTTGCAAGTTGGCAATCAGACTCCACTTCCTTTGCAGCACGAACCAGCCCTCGGACAAAGGAAATCCTCGCAGCTAACGTTGGGAACTGCGTAGCTTCGAGCTTTTGTTCACCCAGAGTCGGAATGTGTAATGAGCCACAGCGCCACACCGCTCATGGACAGCCTACCTCCCAGACAGTCCAGACTTGCGTTAGCACTAACAATATCAAAAGTCCCGATATATCGTATCTTAAACGCAGTGTATAGATACAGGGTATCTAAAATGTCTCATCGCGGCGGTAGTCCGTGTCTAACAAGCGTACACCAAACCAGTCCATCAATACGAAAACACCATCAACCACGGATTCAACACAATCTACCATCCCCCAATCAGCTTCTCTCCAAACATCATGTGAGGTGAACTGACCGGGAACAAAACATGACACGCCACCATCACCGTCAGTGAGAAAATCACCGCGCACGCACTCCCATCAATCCGATACACATACGGCGCCAGCCCCGTCGAGAGCACCGCCATCACCACAAACGACGCGCACGTCAGGAACCAGAACCGCTTCGCAATCTTTGGAATCTAGTTGGACCGTTGAACCTCCTTGATCGTCGCGCTCCAAGTGATGTTAGACGAAAGATACACCAGGATTGCTTGTGACACAGGAATCGAGAGGCTGCCGAAGAAGAAGAAGCGAAGAGACGGCTTACAAGAACGAAACCCACATAATATTCTCCAAGAAGCCTCGAATCAGCTCCTTACGCCCTCAGCGATACTCTAGCAATGGATACCCCACATTCCCCGACCCAAAGAACACCATGGTCATCGCTAAGAATATCTCAAATGTAAAAGTTGTCGACGGGGAGCATGAACCCAAGCAAGACGTAGTCGATAACGGCGATGGTGACCGAGGCGGCGGTACTGTAGTATGAGAACATGTACGCGAGCATCGAGATCTACATGAACTTGTGGATCTGAGGTGCGATGGGGCCGCATCTGAACCAAGAGATGAGCGAGTTGAAGAGGAGTCTAAACGGCATGTAAGCATGGAGGAGAACATACTCCTTACAACCCATACGCATACTTCTGCCACCGGTTGAGCTCATCGTCCACCGTCAAACTCACCCCCCTCCTCGAATTGTCATTCAAATATATCGCCCACCGGATATCGTACTCCTTCAAGAGCAACCTCAGCGCCATATCGAAATCCTGCGAAACGTTGCTCTCGCTCCAATCTGCTCCTCCGCCGTCTCACCAGCCTGAATCTTGTTGCGCGTCTGCCGATCATGCTTGTCGATAAACGCCGCATACAATACTGCTTTCCATTGCAGGAAGGCATTGTGTTCCCATGAAAGGAGCTACCTCGCCGTTCGCACACGCCATGTATATACACCTATTGATCCTCCGGGTAAAGCAGGCGATCCCGTTCTCGAAGTAGTGATGCACGACCTGCATAACGTCCGACTCGTGCTGAATGATAGCGAGGTTCAGAGATACGGCCATCTCTCGAGCGGCGTCCCTCAAGCAGTCCTCCGGCACGACGGTGTCACTGTCCACGAGCAGCAC